>CAUOFW020010279.1:0-194921 GCA_963454935.2 Ilex paraguariensis
TACACCAAGGAATTAGGGATTATTAAAAGATCACGAGGAGTTTAGTTTAAGAAAAGTTGTCCGGAATATAATTTTTTTGGTGGGACGACTTGGGATTAGGAAAAGTAAAGTCTTCCCTTACTCCATTTCTTCGGAACGGTGGGATAATCAAAATATTATAATGATTTATAATATTTTGGGATAACATTCAACAAATTATATTATAGGAAAAGTAAAGTCTTACCCCATAGGAATAATATTCACATTTCAATTATGAAACAATTTGGTGTGAACAAGCAACTATTTTCTCGAACTACAAATGGAGACATGCCTAACTCTGAACTTTCCTGTTGGTCCCAAATGGTTTACCAGTCAACAAAAAGTTTACGTGTAATATTATATAAACTTAAATTTTATAATCAAAATTTATGCTCTATTATATCATTCATTGAAATAAAATTAAAAATAAAAATTTAATTTTTTTTAAAAATAATTTTAATTAGTATTGTTGATAAAAAAATTTGGACGACCTTTACATCAGTTTGTTGGACTTCGATCACCTAAAAAAAAGTTGGAGTTCGAAGAGGAGCTTCGGAGGTCAACTCTCCGATGCCTAAGTCAATAAGTGACTCAAATATATGAACTACGTATAGTAATCAATATAAATACATCAAAGCACTCAATTCAACACTCATTTGCACACAATTATACTGTCTATTAGAATGAATCTAAAAACCTAAATAAGGGATCAAACTGTAACAAATACAATGTCTTTTATCTTTAATTGAGATAATTTGATTGTTTAATAGATTCCGTTAGTTCAATAACTAATAAGTAATGTGGGGTCTAAGTGTAATATTTTGAATTTCAAGGGTCTAAGTGTGACACGCTTAAAAATTCTAGGGAGTTTAAGTGTAATTTATTAATAGATATACTAACGGACATTAACAACAAAAGCTTAAGTGTTACACGTTTGCCAACTTCAGAGAGTCTGTGTGTAATATTTCAAATATCAATGTGTCTAAATGACTAAGTGACAAACATTAAGAGGCTTGAAAGTATAATTTTTTCTAATTTATATTGTTAATCTATTGATCTAATGTATCACCGTTATTAACTTGATGGTGAAACTCAATATTTGTTGAGATCCGATAGGTTATTAAATAATAATAATGAATTATGTCAACAAATTAAATTCAAATACTGAAAAAAAACTCCGACATATAGACTTGGAAATTTCTTTGCATCTACCTAGGAATTAAAGATATATATTCCCTCCAATATAGACTGAGACTCTAATATTCAACAGATATGACAAAGGGAAGTGAGATCGTCATCATCAGCTTCTTACAAAAGTACTAGACATGCCTTTATTTTTGCTTTCCTTTTACACTACAAAAGACCATGCGATTTCACAATGCAATAGGGGCCACCCCAAAGCCACACCTAGCACAAGAAGACTTGTCAAATTTTGGTAGGAACAATGCTTCATAGATTTTAAAATTTTGATTTGATGATATTATTATTATATTTATTATTGATTTAATTTGATTAGATGATATTATTATTATATTTATTATTGATTTAACTGTGAATTCTAATATTTATTAATTTATCAAGTTAAAATTTTTAATTTATTTAGCATTTTCCTTTTGGTAAATACAGCCATTGACTTGCAGTAGACTAAATTGAACAATTGAATGGCTAATTAGTCAAATTAGGTCTTTGTAGTTGTATTTAATCTTTGGCCAAAAGCAAAAAAGACAACATTTTATGTGTGTGAGAGAGATTTTCCTTATCTTTGATCTTTTTACCTTCTTCATATAGGAATGAACAAAATTAAAAGAATATAGTTAAAATTACACTGTTAAATGTAAGAAAATAGTAATACCGGTGAAACCTAAAAACTTGACATAATAGTTTAACTTAATATTGTGTCAAGTGATATGATCTCAATGAAGAAGTTCGACAATTGTACTTAGAATAATACTATTGAATCTGGCTTCTGTGTGCTTTTCTCTCGGCTCGCTTCTACCACGTCTTGCGGGAGGCGAATCAGGCTGCCAATTTCATGGCTAATTGGGTTTGCTCTCAGCAGCTCAATCAGTGATTTTCTGACTCGTCATCCCTTCCTTCTGGCATAGGTGGCATCCTCGCCTTGGACGTTCGACAAACTCCTCACGTTCATCGGTGAGTTTTTTATTTTCATCTATGTTTTCAGTTATTCTCTTCTTTGGGGAGTCCCCACTTTGCTTTCATGTTTTTGGTGGTCAGTCACCACCTTGCTTTTGCTTTGATTTTCCTTCTCCCACCTTGTACTTCTGGAGGCTTGGCTCTATGTCCTTTTCCTTTGTACCTTTTTTCATTTAGTTTTATATATAGGTAGGGGTCCTGCCAAACCCCTCCTCTACATTGGGTGGTTTTAAATTAAAAAAAAATATATTATTGAATCATATCAAGAACACGTAATTGAATTAATAAATTAGATCAAATTTTTAAATATCAATAGTATTAATCCAAGAAAATTAGACGTGGTCTTCTTAAGCCATATCCATACAGACTAAGCTCATTAGTTTTGGCTAAGTTTGAACACATTTAAAGGGTTGTAATAGACCACAAGTCCTTGACAAAGACACCTAGGCGTAAAGTAGACGGCAATGGAAAATTTGAGCATTCTAATTCCTTATATAAATGGGTAGTTGATTGTGCAAGAAGAGAACCAAGTTAGAAAGATGAGAGGAACATTGAGGGTAAGGTCATGGGTGGGAATGCTTGTGTTGGTGTTAATGGTGGGAGGTGTTTGTGTGGTTCCTATGGTTAGTGGAGATACGAGCCCTAGCCAGTGCAAGAACGAGAAAAGGCTTCTGGTTAATGCTTGTAGGGCTATAATTTTTGGACAAAACCCTTCTGCGAATTGTTGCCAGCGTGTTAGGGTCACCCATGTTGAGTGTGTGTGCCCCTATGTTACCCCTAAGGTTGCAGCCCTCATCGGAGTTCAACGTACCATCAAGCAGATTCAAAGTTGTGGAAGGGCACTCCCTCGCAACTTCAAGTGTGGGAGTAAGCCCCCCCCCCCCCCCCCTCTCTCTCTCTCTCTCTCTCTCACACACACACACGGTTCAAGTAATGGACCGATGATTATACGACTCAGTCGAATTAGTGCTAGACTCAACACTTATATTTTGAGATCGATACGTGGTCTCGTGGTTGACTAAGAGCCGTATCAGATCACTCGGCCTAGTAGTCCAAGCATATCACCTGATACCCTTTGATGATAGCGAAGCTGATATAACGTCTCATTGCCCTCCAAATCAACACAAACACACTCACACACACATTGGAATGGCTTCTTTTCTCATGTCTAAAAGCATTCTGGTTTATGTAATGAGGCCACATCTTAGGTTGTTTCCTACGATTTATAAACTTACTATGTTCTCTAATTTTCTACAGGTGTCACCACTCCATAAGCAAGGAATGGATTGAAATGGTTATCCCACATTACTTTTCATGAAATTCTCATGGTTATTTACCCTAGCTGTATGAGTTTGTCTCACTCTGATAGAGATGGGGATAAAGAGTGAGAGTGAGAGAATAATGTAACTCTAAGAATAATAACTATATAATGAAATAATTTCCCTGTTAAATAGTTGGTCTTCTTTTTCTTTCCTCCTGATCTAAACGATTGGAATATGTCATTTCTGAAATGGTAAATTAAGGGTTCTTAAATTTGTTCTGGAGATTCATAGTGTGGTACTGTGGTCCATATTTTCCAAACAGTTACATATTCCGAAGATTTGTGGTGTCTGTAGATCATTGTCTCTCAACATTTGCCCTAAAAAGGCTTATAGTTCAGTTCAGTCAAAGTTAATTAAAGATGCATGCTATAATGGATGAACAGGAGTAGGCTCAAGCTTTGGCATTATTTACGCGAATTTGGCTATCCATATATTCGAATCCACTCACTCTAACTCGTAACTAGTAATACAGAATATTTGCACCCTAGACAATCCACGTTCAAAAAAGGGGGAAGTACTCTTCCTTGCTTATCATGTTGAAGTGAAAAAGATTAGCTGAATTCGAGCAACTTGGGTTCTGAATGGAATTTTCAAGAAGATAGAACAATGGGATTTTTAATGCCTTATAGCAAGCTAATAAACATATTACTCCATTCCAGAAGCCACTTGATACAAAGCAATTTGGCCAACTTCTCCAACACCCATATATCTTTGGGGTTTAGATTTTAGGGAAGTATATGGGCATATTTGTGCCTGTCTAATAAGCTAGGACTCATCAATACTATGCAGACTTAAAAAAATAATATATAACTCATTATCTATTCAATAGTAATGATTCATTATGTCAAGTTTTTAAGTCTATTTAACATTTTTCTTGAGTAAATGGAGCATTTTGACATGCCAGTTTTGATCAAATGAAACGGGATGGAAGAAATATATTACCACTTTTCTTCTAGCACACTTCTTTTCTAGGACAAATTATACTTTGAAACCCTTAAATATGAACTCTTATATTTTTCCCATCAAACTATTGAATTTTTTGCATTACCCCCGAACCAAATTGAATTATTTCACACTGTCCCAAAAGTGAATGTTTGCTATTTTTTTGGATGAATATTTTCAATGTCTCGAGGTAAAGTGTAAAAAATCTCATAATTTGAAGGCAAAATGAAACAAATTTTCATCATATTAATAATGGTCATTAATAATTAAAATAATATAAAACTAATCACATATTTAAAAACACAATATGAAAAATATATATGACAGTTGAGAGAGAAATGTAAAAAATGAGTCACAGAGAGGTCAAAGGGTTATTCATCTTATTTTTAATACGCTCAGAAAGGCAGACAGCTCAATGCAGAGAAAAAAGTAGGCTTATTAAGCAATTATCATGGTTTGCACAAAATCAAAGCTTATTCGAAAGAGCTTGAGAAAAGCCTCAACAAGCTCATCTTGGCATAGCTTTACCATCTTCTTAAGGTCTTTGCAGCATTCTTTTGTGATTGTTGTGTCCTGAAACTGTTGTTTGTGATTTCTCAAATAATAAAATGAATATATTTTATCCAATAATGTTATACAAATTAACACACAATCTCACATTTCCTCGCGTGCTATTAGACTTTTTTCAACTTTGGCACTCCATGTGTTTGTATGACCCAACAAAAAAAAAAAACATGTCTTACTTAGCAACTAAATATTACAAACAAGATACACTAACCTTCCTAGATATATAGGTTGTGCTATTGATTGTGCAATATTTTATATTTTAAATAATAACTTATCTTATATTTTATTTTTTTAGTCACGTAATTTAAAATTAAAGTGAACAGATAAAAAATAAGAGAGAGGTAGCTAACATTGGGGAGTATTTGATTGAGTTATTTAACATTAGAAGTTGTACAGAGAATATAATATTTTTGAGCGAAAAAAAATATCGAAATGAATTTTGTAATATTTGATCAAAATAGATGAAAGTTGGATCAATTTTAACTGTTGTTGGGCTTTTATAAATTAAGGATCAATAATATATATTTATATCTATACTACTATAAACCATTTTTGTGCCTTTATAGATCTAGGTCTCAAAGAATATAGTCAAATCTTAGTTTTTTTCTTCTTGTGAGAAGTAAAAAAGCTTTAATTTAACTATATTTTCGGTCACTGTTTGGTCATGAAATGTGGCACATATTTCCTCTAGATCTCTTATGTGGTGGTAAGGATTTTTAGATTCTAAGCCATGGGATTTAGGGAGTAATTCAATCATCCTTGATTTAAAAATAAATTTTGTGGCCTCGATAGAAAAAAAGATGCATAATGGTATTGTGTGACGTGCAAGTTGTAGGTATTCACGCAAAGTCTTACCAGATTTATTAACATGCTCATTTTTCACCTTATTCTCAACATAACTAAAATATTTAACGGTGATAATATTGAAAACATTTAAAAGTATAATTGATAAATTATTCGAATAAGCGACATGTCCTTTCAATCCATCGAATTCAGGGTGATGATGCAAAGTGGATTACAGAGCCTAGGGCTATTGGTACTTCAACTGTGTCCTTTTTACAAGGATTGTTCTCTATGGGGGCTGGTCAGGTTGAGGTTGCAGATTTTTCGACTATTCCAACTATTATGACTGATGTAGATGATATTGGGTTGTGTTATGCCGACTTTGGAGGAGGTGAGACAGGTCGTATTCTCTATTGATTCTGATAGTGCGCCGGGACCAGATGGGTATTGCAGTTGTTTTTATCAGTTTTGCTAGGACATTGTGGGAGCAGATTTGTTGGCTGCAGTTCAGGATTACTTCCGGGGTTTTCCTATACCTCAAGGATTCATGAGCACGTTGGTGGTGCGTTTGCGCAAGAAGGAGTCACCTTCTACTTGGGCAAATTTTCGGCCGATTAGTTTATGTAACATGAGCAATAAGGTGGTAACGAAGATCCTCGTTTCTCATCTTTCATTATTGTTGTCGTTTATCATATCACCGACGCAGAGTAGGTTTGTGTCGAGCCGAGTGTTGCAGGACAATGTTCTTTTAGCTCAGGAGTTGGTTCGTGATTGGGGAGAGGTTCCCCGGGAGGGAATGTCGTGCTAAAGCTTGATGTGGCTAAGGCGTATGACAGGATGTCTTGGACATTCATTGTACAAATGTTGCGGGCTTTTGGGTTCTCTGAGGGCTGGATTTCTTTGGTTCGGTGGGCTATTTGGGGGTCGTGGTTCTCTATGATGGTGAATGGGGTCAGTCGAGGCTTTTTCCAGTCGCAAGGGGGGCAACGACAGGGTGACCCCCTTTCTCCTTGTTTGTTCATCATTGCTGCAGTGTATCTCTCTCGAGACTTGAACTCTTTGTATGCTAGGTTTCCGGGTATGGCTTATAGTACTGGAGTTGGGGTTTCGATTTCACATTTAGCTTTTGCTGATGATATTATTCTTTTAGCTAATGGATGCCGGTCGAGCTTGCAACGAGTTATGGATTTCCTTCGTCACTATGAGGCTGTTTGGTCAGTTAGTTAGTCAGGCCAAGAGTAGTTTCTATATTAGTTCGCGTGCCTCACATTCTAGAGAGGTGATCGCTTACTTTCCTTTGGAGGTAAGCTCACTTTGATTCGTCATGTGTTCGCGTCGATGTCTATTCACTTATTTCATGTGTTGAGGCCTCCTATGGATGTTTTTCACTAGTTAAAGAAGATGTTCACTCGTTTCTTGTGGGGTGACACAGCTACTCATCAAAGGATTGACTGGTGCCACTAGACTAAGGTATGTTATCCTGTAGAGGAGGGCGGCTTAGAGGTGCGTTCTTTTTCTGACTTAGCCGAGGCTTGTGAGGTGAAGATTTGGTGAAATTTTCGTGCTCAACAGTTACTTTGATCCACTTTTATGAGAGTCAAGTGTTGTAGGTCCACTCATCCTGAGCTGATTAAGTTTCGTTAACCAGTTTCACCTCTTTGGAGGCGATTATGTGGGATTCGATTTGTGGCTGAGCCAAAGATCAGATGGTTAATATGGTCCGGTAAGGTCAGTTTCTAGTATAATTGTTGGTTGGGGGAATACTCGTTAGCTTTATTGTGTTCGGGGGCAACTCTAGGGGTTCTTGTTTTTGCTGACTGGGCGGGTCGACAATGGGACAGAGGCCGATTTTGGGGTTTTGCCTTCTTCAATTGTTGAGCAGATTGTGCAGATTCCGATTCCAAATCAGGGGGTTGATCAGATGAGGTAGAGTTTGTCTTTGGATGGAGATTTTTCCTTCAGGACTGCTTGGGCAAATATTTGGAGTGTGGCTCCAGTTCAAGCTAGGTTTGCTTGTGTCTGATAAAGACATATTTCGACTCAAGTCTCCTTCTTTATATGACGATTGTTTCATGGTTTTCTGGCCACAGATGATGGCTTAGAGAGACGGAGTTTTCATGTAGTATCTCGGTGTGTGTGTGGTGGGGGCTGTTGAGACACTTGGGCACCTTTTTTTGAATTGTCCGCTTGCAGTTCAGGTGTAGGGTAACTTTTATCGGATGTTTGGGATCAAATCCTGGCCGTTCAATTCTTCTTATGCTTTAATGCTTCGTTGGCGGCGTTGTGCTTCTTCTGCAGGTCATGTGAGGTTCTTGTTACCGTGCTTTATTTTGTGGCACCTATGGAAGACGCGTAATACTTATAGGTTTGATGGCCGAGATTTTCTGGTGCTCGTTGTGGTTCAGAGGGTTATGACCAATATGCAGTTGATTGAGCTTACTTTTGGGTTTGCTCTGAGTCAGTTGCGTCGAGATGAATCGGTTGAGTTTATGGGTTCTCTTAAAGTCTTGGTTTCTCGGCCTCGGCCCCTCCACTTGGTTACTTGGACTCTTCATGTACCAGGTTGCCTGAAGATCAACGATGACGGTTATCCTAAAGGCAATCCGGAGTTGTCTGCAGCAAGGGATGTTATTCGGGACCACCAGGGTCGAGTTCTCAGGGCTTTTGGCTTGTTTATGGGACATCAGCCTATTCTATATGTGGAGATGCAGGCTATTTGCGTTGGGTTGGAGTTGGCCACGAATTTGGGAGCTTCAGTAGTAGAGTCAGCTTCAGCTACAATGTTTTTTTGGATTTATTCTCAAGGTACTGGGTGTTGGGTTTATGCTTACCTGTTTGCTCGCATTCGGCTTCTATGTGCTTCTCCCTTGGCTTGTGTCTGCCACGTCCTGCGGGAGACGAATCAGGTTGCCGACTTTATAGCTAATTAGGCTTGCTCTCAGCAACTCAATCAACGATTTTCTGATTCGTCATCCCTTCCTTCTGAGATTGCTGGCATCCTCGCCTTGGATGCTCAATAGACTCCTCATGTTTGTCGATGAATTTTATTTTTATTTATATTTTCAATTAGTTCTGTGGGAAGTCCCCACTTTGTTTTCATGTCTTTGGTGGTGAGTCACCACCTTACTTTTGCTTTTCTTCCACTTTGTACTTCTGGAGAGTGGTCCCCCTCCCTTATACTTTTTTCCTTTTAGTTATATATACAAGTAGGGTCCTGCCAAACTCTCCACCTACACTAGGTGGTTTTGAAAAAAAAATAAAAATCTAAGTATCTAATTGTAAATCACAAGCATTCATCATGTTCGAAATTTACGATGAATCAAATTTTTAGCAAATAAATCTTATTTTTATCATAAGTAAGAAATCAATTATTTTATAAAAATCTTAATCAATTAGCTCAAACATGCAAAACCAATTATTTGATTCGTAGAGAATTTTAAGAATTCAATGTACATTGTACAATGAATCAAAATGTTTTATAGAGCAAAAATTTTATTAAAAGATACGAATTAAATTAAAAAAAAAATTATACACTAAGAACATTGAATCAAAAATAATATTTTACTTTATTGAAAGTTTCTTCCATAACTTTAGTTTGGACTTTAACAATCCATAAAAAAACAAAAACAAAAACTAAGAAAGAAAGGCCGGAGAATGAATACCCCAAATCAGGATTTACATGAGTTTTAATAGGCATTAGGAACCAAAAAAATTAATTAACATCAAAGTCTGAGGTTACTGGCCAAACGTCGTCGTCGAATTCTGATGCGCGTTTTGGACCGTTGGGACGCACCTTATTTTTAGGCTTCTCTACTCATTGCCTTCGGACTCGTGTTTCTAATCATCCGGACGCATTGCTTCTATGATTTGCCTTCAGCTACTGGGGATGACGTGCAGACACGAATTCTCCTCCGTCTGGACACGGGTCTTTAACCTCCCTTTGCAGTTTCTAGAAGTCACGTTCGAATGCTTGGCCATGGCTGTCCAGATGCACTTTGTAGCATCTCTTTTTATACTCCTTATTGCTCTGGATCTTCTCTTCTTTACATATATGTCACTCAAATCTTTAACTTAACCAAATTATTTGTAAAAACAGGCAACACTACAAAAAGAAGATAAAATCCGAAACACATTAAATATACTCAGTTATCTTTTACCCAATGTAATTAACCACCTATTATTATACTAATCATGCAATATTCATTGCTAATCAGTTTTACGTTAGAATATTTTAACTAAAAGAATATTTTTTGTATGTGAAAATTTAATTTTACATCGACTAAATATGCAAAAGTACTTGACTATATATATATATATATATTAGGGTTATCTAACTTTTGAATTAAACAAAGATTTTGAGGCTCTCACATGCGCTGGGGTGAGACTAGCGGAAGAGATGTCCACGACTTGGGTAGTGGATCCCCTGGCTCGCCTAAATAAAATAAAATATTAACTAGTATTAAACCTATTTTTTAATATTTTGTTTAATTATTTTTTGTCATTACTTCTATAATAAAATTTCAGTTGCTGAATATCAAAAACTTAAAACGGCTAGTATTCCAATAGCTATATTTTTTAAGTCATTATCTAATTAAATATAGAAATAATTACAACCTATTAAGCACATATATTATTTGTATATATATGCACATATTTTTAGTATAGAAATACACAATCTGATATCATTTGATTGTACAAATTTGAGTGAAAAAATAGTCAATAGGTTGGAATATTATATCTTGTGAATGATGCGTTACTGCCTTCTGCATTGTGATTCTTTCATTAAGGGGCATGAATTGTCTTAAGAGACCAATCTAGTCCACACCTTATCCTACCAATGCATAAAATTTCAAAAAGTTCAAATTAATTATAATATATTGAGATTAATTTTATTATATTGTAACTCGACCCGTTGTTCGCGGGCGACTTATGTGCCTAGCATGAGAGCCCCCTTAGCAGTCCCGTCGTCGTCTCCGCTTAAATTGCTAAAGATTAATCAAACAATTTGGTCCTAACACGCAACTATTTTCTCAAACTTCCAATGGAAACATAACTAACTCTGAACTTTCCTGTTGGGTCCCAGATGGTTTACCTGGTACTTCGAAAAAATTGACAAGTATTATTATATAGACTTCATTTATATTATAAATCTACTGATCTAAAATATTATCGGGTGAATATTAATATTAGTTGAGATCCGCTAATAATTAAACAATAATGATAAATTATGTCCACAAAATATATTCAAATAGCGAAGAAAAATTCCGAGCTAGCGAAAGAGATTTGAAATTTTTTTTGCATCTACCTAGGAATTAATGACATTTATTCCCCTCAATATAAACAGAGACTGTAATATACAATTGGAAGTGAGTAGACACATTCCACATGGTTTATCATCAGGTTCTTATAAAAGTACTAGACTTGCTCTTTTTTTTTTCTTTCCTTTTACACTACAAAGGCCATACAATTTCCCGTTGCAATAGGGGCCACCCCCAAGAAGACTTGTCAAATTTTGGTAAATACAGACAGTGACTCGCAGCAGAATTAAGTTGAACATGCAATTGAATTCAATTTGAATGGCTAAGTAGTCAAATTAGGTCTTTGTAGTTCTATTTTAATCTTTTGCCAAAAACAAAAAGACAACAATGTGTGTGTGAGAGAGAGAGAAAGAGATCTTTATCTTTTTAACTTCTTGATACAGGAATGAACAAAATTAAAAGAATATAGTTAAAATTACACTGAAAAATGTAAAAAAAATAGTCATACCTGTGAAACCTAAAAACCCAACATATAATAGTTTGACTTAATATTGTGTCAAGAGATATAGCCTCGAAGAAAAAATTTGACAATTGTAGTTAAAATAATACTATTGAATCATATCAATAACACATAATTAGATTAATAAATTAGATCAAATTTTTAAATATTAATAACATTACTTCAAGAAAAATTAGATGCGGTTTTTGATGGGACTTTTCTGAAATGCTCCACGATGAAGACACGTGTCCTCGGTATTACCAAAACACTGTTGATAAGATCAAGCACCATCGGCGCGCAAAGGTCCTCGCCCCCGAGGTACTCGTGATATAGGATCATGCATTCAGTATGTTTACAACCGACACGTGGCTTCGGTCTGATATGGTACCTCGGTCGGCATACCTCCCTCGGTTCCCGAGATGAGCCTTTCCTCGGTGCCGAGAGGTACCCGTCCTGGACGCTTCCTCTACTCCAGGATAAGCTATTGACGTACAGGTCATTAGCCTAGACTAGTCTAGGCTATTCATCATGACCTCATCTTACACAATTAGTGTCAGAACGTACTGGAATGCAGGGGTCACAGCCAATAAAGGATGGACGCGTGGTGTATGATATCACATCGAAGACAGAGAAACCGCATGCCGTTGCTGACACGCGACTTGGGAAAGCAAACAATTAATTGCACCATTCCCTTGATGAGACCGCATTCAATGCGGTAAGACTCGGAAATGAAAGGCAATAAATGCTCCTAATGCAGAGCATTTATTGCCTCCTCCCCGAGAGGAGTACATTGTACCGTCAACATCCCGATGACCCAGCATTGATTGCTCGGGACCCCGAACAATTAAGAAGAGAAGACATTCCTCATCAGAATCAGTGCGCACACTGCCTGTACCTAATGATCATCTACTGACTATACTGACAGCAATCATAAGCTTTTGAGGTATAAATACCCCTTGTAAAAGGCAAGATGGGTATGCAACAACAAACTCTTTACTACAATACATTCTCAGTGTTTTCTCCTTCCTCTCTCTTTCTCAAAGACTGACTAGATCGTCGGAGGGGATACGCCGAAAAACACTCCGGCGCCCTTCTAACTTGTTTTTCTTTGTTCCAGGATCCTCTTTCAGCCTTACTGGATCGTTCTTCCGCTCCCCCAGGGTCTCCCGTTGCCGTTTCAGGTTACCACCGGACCTCGCAGGCTGTTCCAGGCAGCGTGGTTGGTCACTCAACTGGCTCACTCGAAGTTCACCAGGGAAGAGATCTGTTCTCGTTTTTTATATTGTGCAGGATCTTGCACGCACAGTTTTCATAAGCCATGGCCATACAAATTAAGCTCACTAGTTTTGGCTAAGTTTGAATACATTTCAAGATTTGTAATAGACTACAGGTCCTTGACAAAGACACCTAGCCGTAAAAGACGGCAATGGACAATATGAGCATTCCAGTTCCCTATATAAATGGGTTGTGGTTGTACAAGACGAGAACCAAGTTAATTAGAAAGATGAGAGGAACATTGAGGGCAAGGTCATGGGTGGGAATGCTTGTGTTGGTGTTAATGGTGGGAGATGTTTGTGTGTTTCCTATGGTGAGTGGAGCTACGACCGCTAACCAGTGCAAGGAGGAGAAAAGGCTTCTGGTTAATGCTTGTAGGGGTGTCATTTTTGGACAAAACCCTTCTGCTGCTTGTTGCCAGCGTGTTAGGGTCACCCAGGTTGAGTGTGTGTGCCCCTCTGTTACCTCTAAGTTGGCAGCCCTCATCGGAGTTCAACGTGCCATCAAGCAGATACAAGGTTGCGGAAGGGCCATCCCTCGCAACTTCAAGTGTGGGAGTAAGCACTAAGCTCTCTCTCTCTCTCTCTCTCTCTCTCTCACACACACACACACAGACACCCCAGTATAAACCACGAGTCGAGTCGACATATGGTTCACTTCACTAGGAGACATTTTCAAATGTGTTGGACGAGTTTTAAAGTTATTACCTCAATCTCTTAAAATGTCACCATTTTTTTCATATAAAACGAGCATTTTATAGATACCGCCCTTGTGCCCTCTCTCGATACTGCATCGGTATCTTTCAAGTCACACACAATCGGAAACTTTGGAATGGGCTCTTTTTTCTTTGTCTAAATGCATTCAGGTTGACGAAATGAAGCATTATTTTACATTGGTTTTTACATAGTATAAACTTACTATATATGTATTCTAATTTCTGCAGGTATCACTACTCCATGAGCAAGTGATGGATTGAGATGGTTGTCGTCCCCCACATATATTATCAGGAAAGTCTCGTTGTTCTAAATTTAATGTTTGTCCTAGCTATGAGTTTGTCTCACTGTCAGAGAGAGGGAGAGAGAGAATAATGTAACTCTAGCAATAACAAATATAATAAAATAATCTCCCCTGTTAAATCCTATTCACAGTTCTTTCAGATTGATTGGATTGAATGTTTTCCAGTGCTTGATGGGAAAAAAAAATAGGAAAATAGTTTGCGTTTTCTGTCAAACTGTTCCGTGGAAGATGTTTGGTGTCTGTAGATCATTGTGTCTCAACTCTCAACGACCATTGAACAGCTTTGACATATTATTGATGTGAATTTGGCTATCCTTGCATTCCAATCCACAAACAAAACAAAACAAGAAAATAAAAGCTAAATTTAATGTAGATTTCGTGTCAGCGTTTAAATTGATGGAGTAATCCTCCTTGCTTATTATGTTAAAATCAAAAAAAGATTACCCGAATTCGAGCAACTAGGGTTTTGAATAGAATTTTCAAGAAGATAAAACAATGGAATTTTTAAAGCGTTATGGTTAAGGCTGGTAATTGAGGCGAGCTATTCAGACTCAATTCAGATAGGACTCGATATAAGAGTCGAGCTCAAATAATTTTTTAAACTTGTTTATAAAATGAGTGTAAAAGATTCGACGCAAAACTCGAATTGTTTATATGTAAAATAGTCGAGCTAATCAATCTTCACTTGAGTTCGGTTTGTTTTGGAGTTAACTCAGGCTTGACTCATTTTCTAAACGAGTAGAGGTTGAACTATTTTTTTGATTCATTTAAAAAAACGAGCTCAACATACTCTGTTCGAATTCTCAAAACTTGACTTGATTATCGGCCATATTTCTACTTATCGGCAGCTAATAAGCAGATTACTCCATTCTAGAAGGCACTTGATACAAAGCAATTTGGCCTACTTCCCCAAGACCCTTCTTTCTCTCTAATTAAGCTAGGACTTACATAATAAATGGTGCATTGGACATGCCAGTTTTGAAACAAAACTCGACAAAAACAATGTTACTAATTTTATTTAAGTACGCTTTTTTTCTTCCTGAAAGCTAAATAAATTTATTCAATCCATCAGAAAAAGATATTACAATGTCGCTCAAAAACATCCAAAATAGTGCATATCAGTACGCTCACAAAGGTTGCAAGACTGCTCAATGCAGAGAAAAAAAGTAGGCTTATTAAGCATTATCATGGTTTGCACAAAATCAAAGCTTATTCGAAAGAGCTTGGAGATGGTGAGGGTGAGACAGCAGTTTCTCCAACAACATGCCCAAGCGAGACACACTGGCTCCAAACTTGTGTGCTCTTTGACAAAATCTGAGACTCGTCGGCACGACTTGGCTGTACCAGAGGGATGCTGAGAAAAGCCTTGACAAGCTCATCTTGGCATAGCTTTCCCATCTTCTTAAGGTCTTTGCAGCATTCTTTTGTGATTGTTGTGTCCTGAAACACACCTGACAAGATCTCATCACCACACTTCTCGGTTAGCTTCCTTGCACAAGTCTCCAAAGACGCCACGGAACCCGGTGATGGCAAGGGTGAGTCGACATAGAAGTCGGGTTGTGGTGGTGGAGCTCTGGCGTGTGAGGGTGCTACTGTAATGCTAGCTAAGTAAATTATGGCCAAGGTAAAGAACTTGGTAGCCTTCATTGTGAGGAATGAATTGTTTTTTTTTTTCCTTTTGAGTGTGTGTGTTTGTGCTCTTGTTGGAACGAGAGAGGTTTGTGATGGATGGGTGATGAGAAACGAGAGGAGTGTTTGTGTTTTATAGGCCAGAGAGGGAATAAAATTTTACTTCCGTTTTGAAGCCTTTTTTTTTTTTTGGGTACATGAAAAAAAACGTTCAGAAGCGTTTTTGAATGCTTTAAATTCTATTTATTCATACTTATTGTAATTTTTAAAAATAATTGATTAATTGGTGAGGGTTTTAGACCAAAATAAAGGTAATTTAATGGTTATACAATAGGTTGTATGAAGCTACTTCTTAAACATTTATTTGTCGTAATAGCATTGCTCTTTCTTTTGAGATATCCATAACAGTTCCCTCATGAACCACATTTATGAATTGAGTAATTCCATTGTGACTTAAAAATTTAACTTAATTTATTGATATAATGATGTAGTTTCGTTATAACCATTCAATTAAAACTAAATTATAATATTTGATGTGACTCATAATCAATCCAAAGATTATAGTAAATTAGATCAATTATTTTTTATTCATATTAAATTATTACGTGATAACTTTATAATAAAAAATTGTTAATAATCTGAACATTGTCTGTTTAAAGGACTATATAGAAACATATTCAATATTTTAAGGACTAAAATAATGTAATTAAAATATTAAAGACTAAAATAAAACAAATCTCGTACTTTAAAAACCTCGTACAATTAACCCTTTGCGATATGTATATCTTATTCCATTAGATGATATTTTACTAGAATGTCAAATCAAAAAAATATGATACAGCTAAAAATAATAATTAAAAAAAGATTGCGTGTTGAATTACAATAGGATGGCGATGCCGGAGGGTGGGTCATCGTACACTACGATAGGAAGATTGATTGACGAGGTTATTACGGAGGGTAGTAAATCAGATAAAAATAAGTATCTGTTTAAACTTATTTTATTTGAATAAGAGATAAATTATATGTATTAGATAATAGATATATATGAAAATATCCGTATAAACTCGTGCAGAATTGAAAGTGGAGATGGACTGACACTTACCACCGTTCTGACTCGCCCCCACCCAACCCCGTTTTACCCGTTATTATTATTTTGATTATATATTTATATTATTATATATACATGTTACTGTAAATACAAATCTACATATTATTAAATATTTTTTTTCAAAATTTTTTTATTTATTTATTTATTTATTTTTTTTTATGTTTTTGGCTTATAAAAGTGTAGATCTTTTTATTTTTATGTTGGATCATGTTATGTTATATTATGTTGTGTTGCATGATGTTGTTTTGGATATACATGGTAGACAAATTTTTAATTATATTATGTTGGATTATGTTGTAGATGACAAGTTTTTAATTATGTTATGATATTTTATAATTATGTTGGATTATTTAAAATGTTATATTTATTTAGAATTTGAAAATATATTAGTTTAGGCTTGGGTTTGAGAGATTTATTTAGAATTTGGAAATATGTTGTGATGATGCACAAATCAGCTTTGCACAAAATCAACAGTCAAGAATGTGAATGGGGGCAGTCGATAAGAAGTAAACAGACAATTAATGATAAAACAATAAATAAAGAGTTAACACAGGCATTTATAGTGGTTCGGTCCGAGTGATTTACTCAACTCTCGTAAACGGCAGCGGTGACCTAAGTCTTTTATTAATTGGTGAAATCGCCAGAGAGAGTATTCTCCAAGAGAGAAGAGAGAGTGTGTATAAGGGGAGGTGTAGAGGTTTCAGAGGCGTGTCCTCAATATTGAGGGACGTACATTATATAGTTTAGGTAAGGTGATGATGTGAGTGAGAGGTCTTCTACAATTTTGGTAAGTACAATCTTAGTAGGATTAGATCTCCGTCGTTCGTGTCCCTATTCCGTCAAAGGATGATCTTGATCTTGAGCTTGGACTTGGACTTGGAGCTTGACTTGGATTAGTCTTGGATTTGCATTAGAATGAAGAGGGAGAAGGAGAGGGCTAGGGGGCAGCCTTGGCGGCGCCAGACTTGGGTGACCCCTAGGTGGCGCCCCTTTGGCTCTCACTTGGGCGTTGGCCTTTGATTTGAACTCCATTTGACTCTTTTCTGACTTGTGAGCAGTTCCAATTCCTTTTACGCTTCGGTAATTGGGACTCCTCTTGATGGGTTGACCCAGTTTTGATTGGGCTTTCTCGGTTTAAATTAATTGGGTTTGGCCCAGTCAATTTTGGACTCATTATTTACCCCCCATGCCCCAAGCCTTTAACTTTTTTCGAGAGAAAGAGGTCGAGGGCATGTGCTTCATTCCATGTGGGTGAGTCAGATTTTTTTTTTTGGCCCGGGCGCTGCCTTTTAGCTTCTTCTCTTCTCTTTTTTTTTTCTTCTTCCTTCTTGGGCTGGTTGGGCGGTGCCACTTTTGATTTCTTTTCTTCTCTCTTTTTTTACTTCTTCATTCTTGGGCTGGTTGCTGACCTCTCCCCTCTTCTTTTTTTTTTTTTTTTTTGTCTTTTCTTCTTGGGCGCTAGCTTGTTGGGCTAGCCCTCCTCCCCTTTTTCTTTTTTTTTTTTTCTTTCTTCTCTTTTTTTTTTCTTTTTGATCTGGGCGACGCCTGCTGCTTTTTTTTTTTTTCTAGGTGACACCTGCTGCTTCCTCTTCTTTTTTTTTTTTTTAAGGTGTCCGTCCCAGCTTCTTCAAGAAGCTTCTTCATTGTGCTTCTCCAAGAAGCTAACTCAACAAGCTTCCTCAAGAAGCTTTGTCAAGGCTTCCTCAAGAAGCCACTCCTTCCCTATTTAAAGACCTCTCCAAGATTTACTGTTCAATCTCATTTTCTGTCATTCCTCTCCTTTGGTTTACTGTTCATCTCACATTTCACTTCCAAACCAAAACAAGTGATGAAGACTAGGAAGTTGAAGAGTTATGAAGGAGAGGAGCAAGGAGGAGGGGACGCCAAAGGGGCCTGCCCAGGCAACGCCCGGGGGTCCTCTCCCATCAGTGACCTGGGTCACGAGCTTTCCGCTAACGGTCGTAATGTCGTTGGGATTTCCACTACCGGTGAGAGGCCCTTCGGAACTCTTGGATTGCGACTGGGTACGAACAAAAAGACTTCATTCAACTTTTTTGGCATATTAGAAAGGACCCATGACGTTGTTAGGCAGCAAAGAGAGTCTTCAAGAGGGACAGAGGGCGCCTATTATGGATTGGGCGATGCCACAGGCCCCTCAGGTGGCGCCCATGATGTACTGGGCGACGGCCCAGGCTCCCCAGCCAATACCCTAGACGTGGTTCGGTCCCCGCTTAACAAGTCCAGGAAACAGTTGATCGACGATTCGGACAAGGCTAGCCCTCGAGGTATGCTTCCAGTATTATCATTATTTTTTATTTTTTGACATAATTATTTTCCTTGGCAACGGCCTGAACTTGCTTTTTTTCAATTGTTCATTCAGGCGAGAAGGAGAGTGCTAAGGACCTTGAAATAGGTCCCTTTGTCGAAGGCTGCAATGATTTTAAGGTAACCTCCATTCTTAGCTCCTTTCATAGTGATGAAGACGTTATGGCCGTAGTCTCCTTTTATCTCATTCCACCCTCTGTGACGTGTCGTCGCACTGAGCTCGATGAACCAGCGTGTTGCGACTCTTTAGATAAGATTGTCCTTTATGAGGGCATGATGGAGGCCGGCCTAAGGCTCTCAATTCCTGTTCCCAAATGTCGGATTCTGAGTCACCTATTGTCGGTTCTCGAAAAATTGGCCCTGAATGGTTGACAGGTGATGACAACATTCTTTGCATTATGGGGGTTGGTGCATGGCACTACTGTTCCTCCACCCTTTGAGGAATTCTTGAGCACCTACGTACTTTTGGAGAACCTCGTTCCTCACCAAGGGTGGTACCGCTTCTCTCCGAGATCTGGCAAGTTTATCACCGAGCTCACATCCAATCTTCACAAGAGGAAGAGGAATTTTTTCTTTGCTGGTGGCGAGTGGGCTTCCGAGTCTGACCACGGGGCGGTGCCTACCCAATGGGATATAGCTCTAAAAACCAAGTTGGGTAAGTACTTTTACCTTTAACTTCTATCTTTCTCATCACATATTTATCTTTAAAATGTTATTGTTATCGTGTAGCTACGTCAACTCTGTCTGGGGGATCAAGAGAGGATGCTCCAGATGGTACGTGACAATTCATTCAGGGAGTTTTTAGAGATTATGTCGACAATCGGTGTTTCTACGACTCTTTTAAGGCAGAAGAAGAAAGGTACCTGACTACCTTAATGATACTCTTGAAAATATCTCATTATAGGCTTTCTGAATTACATTGGATTTGCAGGTGCCCTCCTTGATAGGTCGTTGGTGGAGTTCGTATGTGCCTCCAAGGTGTTGACTTCCCCTCCTCATCCTTCGAAGAGGGCGGGGACTAGTGCCCCCAATTCTTCTTCATCAGGGCCTACTAGAAAGGCTGGTCTTGTAGAGGCAGAGCTCGGAGATGCTCCTCCTCCCTCTTTGGCTATTATTTTCTCACTTCCCCGAGATGATTCTAGTACTGCTGCAGGGAGTGAGGGTCCGTTGCCATGTCCCATCGGGATAGATGATCCGCTCGATTGCTTCCCTTCGGGTGATGCTTTAGCGTCCATGCTACGGGATGTGAGGTTAGCAAGGGAGAGACTTTGTGACTTTGTGTTTGTTGTCGAAGCTCAAGAGGTTGCTTCTCGAGGTCCAGAGGGCGTGGTCAACGCCACCGTAGAGGGCTTTGCTTTGGTATGTCCTGCACTCTCGATTCGTATTCGGATTTCTTTGTCATATCTTAGCTTAGTTATGAGTTTCTTCGTACCTTCATTTTTAACTGTCTATAGGTGGCGGCTGTCTTGCCCTACTTGTTTGATAATACCCTGAGGATTGGGGAGGCAGTCAAGGGTCGGACGTTGGAGAGGCAGGCACGGAAGGCTACTGAGGACCAGCTTAGGCTTGAGCGGCAGGCACGAGAGGATGCCGAGAAGTAGTTGAGGCTCGAGCGACAGGCACAAGAGGATGCCGCTGAGGAGTTGAGGCTGACCTCCGTGTAGCGCTTGAGAGAACTACTAGGATAGAAGTTCAGAGGGATGCTACTGAAAGGGTTAGGGTCAGTGCCTTTATTGACGGCTATGATGAGTTCAGAAGGAAGGTCTTAGCAGTGTTCCCTGCCTATGATTTTTTTGACTTTCAGCCCTATGAGACTCCTAAGACTGAAGATGAAGGTGACTATGTGAGTGGAGGGAATGAGAGTCACTTGGAGTGTGACGCTTTTGTGTTTTTTGTTCTGTTGACAGACTTTGTCTGTCCTTTTGTAAAAAGCTCATAGACTTGAATGAAATACAACTTTTTGAGAAAATATTGAAAATTTTATTCCATCGTTCAAAATAAATATTTGAGAAAAATCGATCGACATAAAAATTGACTAACATAAGAAACTATCCAAGAGACAAAAAGTCTAAATAGTGACTGTCAACTTATAACTCACTGCCCCCAGTTACTGGCAGTATTTCTTTAGATGCTCTGCATTCCATGGATGGGTCAAGACCCTTCCTTCAAAATTCTGGATTGTGTAGGTACCCGGCCTTATCACCTCTGTGACCATGTAAAGTCCTTTCCAATTGGGTCCCAGCTTCTCTTCCTAGGAGTCCTTGGTAGACAAGATGACCTTTTTGAGGACTAGGTCCTCATGTAAGAAGGCACGAGACTTCACTCTCGAATTGTAGTACTTGGTCATGCGACGCTTGTACTCTACATTCCTGAGCATGGTTGTCTCCCTCTCCTCCTCCACCAAGTCGAGTTTGATGTGGAGGCCTTCTTCATTGCTGGTAGGGTCGCGATGCTGAACCCTAAGGGAGTGTACCCTAATTTCAACGGGTATCACTGCCTCTATGTCGTAGGCTAGAAAGAATGGTGTCTCACCCGTAGGATTCCGTGGTGTCATCCGATAGGCCCATAGTACTCCTGGGAGTTCGTCTACCCACTTCCCTTTTGCGGTATCTAGCATGGCTTTCAAGTTACGGAGTATGGTCCTAACAGTGACCTCTTTGTCCGTTCGCCTATGGATGGGCGGGGCTAGAGTGGGGCTTCTTGATCTGGAGGTCGGCACAAAAATTGTTTAAGAGTTTGTTGTCAAACTGTTTGGTGTTGTCATTTATAATGGCATGTGGTATCCCAAAGCAGCAAACTAGATTCCTTCATATGAAGTCTTTAATCTTCTGGTCTGTGATTCTAGCTAAGGCTTCAGCTTCTGCCCACTTGGTGAAGTAGTCAATGGCTATGACTACAAACTTGCATTGGCCTCGACTCATAGGGAGTGGATCTAGAATGTCGATCCCCCATATGGAGAAGGGTCATGTGCTTTGAATGGTGGTGAGCTCCTTAGGCGGCTGTCTAGGCACGGTCGCAAAATGCTGGCATTTGTCACACCTCCTGACAAAGTCTCGGGTGTCTCGGATCATGGTGGGCCAGTAGTATCCCTGTCTGACTACCTTATGGGCCAATGCACGCCCTCCTGAATGATTTCTGCATACTTCCTCATGTATCTCTCTCATGGCGTAGTCGGCCTCCTCAGGTGTGAGATAGCTGAGTAGTGGGAGAGAATGATTTTTCTTATAGAGGGTGTTTTGTAAGATAATATACTTGTATGATCTCATTCTCAACTTTCTGGCTTCCATTGGGTTGTTTGGAAGAGTGTCTTTGTCTAGGTAGGCTCGGATGGGAGTCATCCAATTGGACTTCGAGGATGTGTAGTGGACATTACCCTCCTCTGTCTTGGAGGTGCTGGGTTCATACTGGTGGCCTGTCATCGCCGGTCCCATGAGTATGTTGGTAGAGGCAAACTTGGCGAGGGCATCTTTCATTGCGTTCTCTTCTCGAGGTACATGGTGGATCTCGAAGCAGGCAAATTTTACGAGTAAGGCTTGGACCACCAAGAGGTACTATTGCATCCTTTCTTCATTTGCTTCAAAATCTCCCCTCACCTCGTTGACTATGAGCTACGAGTCACTATAGACAGTCAAGTTAAGGGTCTCTAACTCCAATTCCAGTCTTAAGCCGGATACGAGAGCGTCATACTCAGCCTGATTGTTTGATGTGACAAAGTGGAGGGAGACAACGTACTTCAAGGGAGTGCTGTGCGGGCTGATCAACACTAGTCCGGCTCCACCACCCTCGCTGGTGGAGGACCCATCTACATAAAGTTTTCAGAATGGTATAGTGAGTGATGAAGGCAACATCTAGAGAGAGGAGCGAGGAGAGGGTGATGAGGGCTGAGAGGGCGAGTGTCACACCCCATCCCGAGAGACCCTCTTTGATTTTCCAGAGATGGAAATGTAACTCAACACGTGGCAATACCTGTATTTGTAATGCAGTAATGCATTAAAAAAAATCAATAATGCCACATAATGCCAACATCAAAATAGAGAACTATATAACAGGGTACACAACAGTGTCATTTTTGCCAACATAAAGGATTAGGGATTCCATCCCTTTACAATAAACAACAAGAAAACAGACACTCCTATACAGTATGTACATAACCAAATTTTCCTAGTTTTTTCCTCATCTCTACCATGCTAGTACAGTAGTGGACCTCAGTCTAGACTTCGACATCCTGAAACTAATAATTTTCTTGTGTGTACTGCATATCATAATAAATTGAGATATTAAAAATATGGATCAAATATCATTTCACCAAATATGTTCACAATCTGAGGAGAATGTCAAAATCAAAGTATTTTCAACTCACTTTGAAATCCCATAATCTCTGCTAATATAACAACATAATAAATAGTCTACATGTGCTATAAGTCAACAACAACATTTAAGCAATGTCAGACTATCAACAACATTTAAGCAATGTCAAGCTATCTACAACATTTAAGCAATGATAAGCTATCTCACGACAACTGCGCAGTGTCCAAATCAACAACATGTAAGTCATGTCAAGCTATCAACAACTCTAGCACAGTGGATACTACTCAAATCACAAGTTTTTCAACAAATCACAAGTTTTTCAACAAAACATATTTGATCCATAGCTTAAGCAACTCAACTCAAATCAATTCAGCAAAATTGATTTCTCACATATAAGAGAATAAACTTGGTATATCATATACTTTTACTTCCAAAAATTATGTAGTACACTTCACCTTTACCACTGACAGATACCCTTCCTTTCTTTACCGTCAATCCCTATGCGTAACCAAGGTAGTAGCCTTCGACCTTAACAGTTAACATATGGATTAAAGCAAATGAATATCGAATCAAATATAGCTTAACTAATGAAAATCAATGCACAAGAATGTATTTCTTAACGTTTCGTATTAACCACAATTGCATCGTTTTAGACCACTTTGCGTTACCACACTCAAAATCCTAATTCGGATCTATGATTTTCAGTCCAAATTCAAGATCATCAATTATAAGTTTTAAAATATATTAATAATTCATAAGAAATGTAATACATGATTTCACAATGACTTTGAAAACCTTCGACTAATCCGGAATTGAGAAATTTTATTCTACGCTGCTTTTCGATCTGGAATAGCCAAAAATAAAATGATGTTATTTTTCAATGAATTTTCATACACATACTCAAATACCCTACCTAGCAATGAATATAAAATTTATTTTCAAAAATCACCCAAAAACGGGGTCAAATTGACCTCGGAGGTCGAAACAATCATTTTAATCCTCATTTTGATTCGGCCATCGGATCGACTTGGACTTTTACCGGGACCTCCGCATAGACGTTACGAAACTTTTGGCACCAACGAGAGGTAAATCAAAAATAGACGCGCCGTCGGGGTGCACTAGTCTACTTCATCTTCTTCCTTGGTCACTTTGACCAAAACCCTAGGCTCCTTCCACCAGTCCTAACCCCCATACTTCTCACCCTTATTTCTTCCTACTCAATACAAATTTTCACCTAAATTTTGATCCTAAACACTCACCAAACATCACTCTAACAAACCCTATAATTCTTAAGCTTCGAATTAAGCTGAGACCCATACGAACAATTGGTCAAAGTAACCCAAAAATAAGATTTTTAGTTTATGGCCAGACCTGCAACTTGAATTTTAACTATCTTAACAACTTCTAAATCCATTTCTAAGGTCACCAATGGATTCCTAAGGTCCAGTTTAGCTAGAAACAACCTTCCCTCTAAAGCTTAACCCCCAAAATCAAGAGATCAAAAACCCATCATGGCCAAAACTTCATCACCACCACCCCATCACCTCCGACCACGGCAAGCCTTGAAATAACCACCAAAATAATCCTCTACCTCCCCACAACACAGCCATGCCAATCAAGTTAACCAAAATGACCTCAAACTCAAAACTCATTTCATAAAAACTTAGAATATGAAAATTGAAAACATAAATTCAAGCAATTGTAGTACATCATATGAAATTCTAATGATACCAGGAGATTCCTAACCCTCAAATTAGCCTAGTAGCATACCTTTAATCATTCGAAGAAGCTTCTTTCACAAATTTGAAATTCTAAATTTAATTTTCTCTCTCTAGCTTCTCTCTTCTCCCTCTCTCCTCTCTTGGCGGTTCTCCCTTATCCAAAGTTGCTGAAGTATTTAACACTTCCTCAAACACATCAGGAATCATGGAGAAGGCTGATGAGAACTCCTCTTCTGCTGCCAAGCAGCTTGGAAACAAATGTCATGCAATGGTATTTTCGTAAATAACTCAATTTCATTTTTTTTATTGTTATTTTTTTTATTTTTTTTTATAATTATAAACCTATTAAAATATGCACTATAAATATATGCCTATATTTTTTTTCGTCCACATGCATGCTCGAGTTTTACAGCGAGGCCCTGAGTAAGTTGGGCGATGCCCATGGCATGGTGGGTGGTGCTCCTAGCAAAGTGGGCGGCGCCAGGGGCCAAGTGGGTGACGCCCAGGGCTGCCCAGTCTGCGGGGTTGCCTCCTGTTCCTACTCTGAGCAGTAGTTTTTTCCTTGGGCAACATCTGAACCAATCTCCTGGAAAGTGGTGTCAGTGTGTACTGAGCAGGTGGCGATAGGGGCACCTAGTACCTCTTCTCGTGACTCCTGTAAGGGTGTGAACTTTCCTACAAAGTCTGCAAGTGTCTGTGCTTTGATGGCAGCCCTTGGTTGGTACTACCCATCGAATTCGCTCAACTCTACAGCCCACTTGAGCAATCTGCCAAAGACATCAGGTTTCTCCAAAATTCTTTTGAGTGGCTGACCTGTAACAACCACAATGATATGGCTCTAAAAGTAATGGCACAGGCGTCTGGCAGTAGTGACAAGGGCGAGAGCCAATTTTTTTAGTTCTGAGTACCTTACCTCTACTCCTCGATAGGCTCTATTTACATAATACACAGGCTTCTGGATGCCTCTATCCTCTCTGACAATGACAGAACTCACGGCAGTGGATGAAGATGAGAGGTACAGGTAGAGAGTTTCTCCTGGTACAGTATGAGATAGCAATGGTGGTGTGGCGAGGTAAGCCTTAAGTTTCTGGAAGGCCTCCTCGGCCTCTGGGCTCCGTACAAAGGACCTGTAGAGGATCTTAAAAAAGGGTAGACATTTATCCGCTGATTTAGAAACAAACCTGTTGAGGGTGCTATTATCCCAATTGAGGCGTTGGACTTTCTTTATTGAGGCAGGGAACCTCATCTCTAAGACAACTCTAATTTTATCCGGGTTGGCCTCAATACCCCTTTTGTGGACCATAAAGCCTAAGAATTTTTTTGAACTGACGCCAAATGCGCACTTTTCAAGATTCAACTTCATCCAGTAGGCTCTCAACACATTGAAGGTCTCCTGCAGGTGTGTTACATGATTTGCAGCTGCTACACTCTTTACCAACATGTCATCTACATAGACTTCTATTTTTTTTTTCAATCTGGGCCTCAAACATCCTGTTGGCGAGGCGCTGATATGTGGCTCCGGCGTTCTTGAGCCCAAAAGACATCACTCTGTAACAGTAGGTGAATAAATGGGGTCTTCTCTTGATCTGGGGGAAACATATTTATCTGATTATACCTAGAGTAGGTCTAGAAAACTCTAGAGCTCATGCCCAATAGTGGCATCAATGAGGAGGTCGATACATGGAAGAGGATAGTTGTCTTCGGGACATGATTTGTTGAGCTCCGTAAAGTCTACGTAGAGGCGCCACTTCCCAATGGTCGTTGTCACCATACCCACATTGGATAGCCAGTCTGGGTAGGCTACCTCCCTCACTGACCCATTCGTTAATAGTTTGTCTACCTCTTTTTCCATGACTTGCCCCATTTCAGAACTCACACTCCTCAACTTCTGGCAAGCAGGTCTGTATCTGAGGTTTACATTGAGTCGGTGGGAGGCCACCTTGGGGTCGATGCCTTCCAAATCTTTGTGGGACCAAGCAAAGACGTCTATGTTTCATCTGAGGAAGTCTACTAACGCAGATGCCTGCTCCTAGGAGAGTGAGGAGCCTATGTAGACCTTTCTCTCTTGAAAGTTGTCATCGAGCACTATGGGTTGAAGCTCTTCTACTGGTTCACCCCTCTTCAAGGTGCTATCATCTCTAGGATCAAGAACTTTGACTTGGAGAGTCTCTTGTGGTCTTCTGGCCCTCATAGAGGCTATATAGCACTCTCTGGCTGAGACCTAATCTCCTCTTATCTCCCCAATCCCACTGGAGGTTGGGAAACGAAGGAGAATGTGGTAGGTTAACGACACTATCCTTAGGGCATTAAGGGCAGGTCGGCCAAGAATTATGTTATATGTAGAAGGGCAATCAAATACAAGAAAGTTTACCATGACGGTAGAGCTCCTCGGTGCAGTCCCTGCTGTGACAAGCAGGGTGATATATCCGAGAGGATAGACTCTCTCTCTAAAAAAATCAACCAAAGGAGTCTTGACTGGTTGTAGTCGCTCTCTGCTAAGGTGAAGGTTGTCATAGGCTATGGCAAACAGGATGTCGGCTGAGCTTCCATTGTCGACTAGGACCCTCCTGACCTGATAGTTGGCCACCATCAAGGTCAAGACCAGGGGGTCATCATGCAGGATCTGGACCCCCTCAAGGTCTTTGTCAGAGAAAGTGATAACCTCCTCTTCCCCATATTGGGGTGTCTTCATCGAGGTGAGAGTCATGTGACTCTGTCTGTCTCACTCTTCGGGCGTGTGCCTTCCTGGCGGAGTTGGAGTCACCTCCTCCTCCTAGTCCTTCAACGATGGTCTGAATTTCACCGAGGGACTACTGGTGCTCTCGTTCTTCATGCGGAAGCTGACCCCATTGGATAAGTTCCTCAATCTGCTTCTTCAGCTGGAAGTAGTCGTCCGTGTCATGTCCATGGTCGCGATAAAAGCGGCAATATTTGCTCGAGTTTCGACGCTTCGAGTCAGACTTCATCTTTCTGGGCCAACGGATTGCGGGGTCATCCTGCATCTGGAACAGAATGTGCTCCATTGAGGCATTGAGTGGAGTGAATGGCGGTCGGTCTCTTAGGGGGTAGTGGTCCAAGACGGTCTTTTACGGAGACCCTTTCAATTTTCTTCCTCTTGTTCTCGGTTTCCCTTCTATCTTCTCGGCCATCTTTCATTTTCTCTCCCCCTCGGGAGGACTCACCTCTATGGGCCTTGGTGACGTCCTCAGCATTTATGTATTTCTGTGCCCTATAAAGCAGCTCGGGCATGCTGGAAAGTGACTTCTTGAGGATTGAGAACATGAAGCTAGAAGTGCGAAGGTCAGCGATAAAAACAGTTAGAGCTACCTTATCATCCAGCTCCTTAACCTGGAAAATCTCCTCATTGAAGTGAGCAAAGTAGTCTCTGAGACTTTCGTCCCTATCCTGCTTGATGATAAGCAGAGGGTCACTGGTTTCTGATGCCGACGTCCCCCGATGAAGTGGGAAACGAAGGACCTACTCAGCTCGACGAAAGAATGGATGGAGAAAGGCTTGAGCTTGAAGAACCACTGGCAAGTAGACCCCTGCACATAATCTCCTCAGACACGTTGTGAAGTTGCCTGAGGGACTTATATGTGTCAAGGTGGTCGAGCGGGTCCTTGGTGCCATCGAAGATCTCAACAATGGGCATCTTGAACTTCGAAAGCAAAGAATAATTAATAATATCAGCAATAAAAGGCGTATCAGTACGTCTTACCAAGTAGTCCACGGTTTCAGACGTCTGTGTCTTGATGGCGTTGAGGGCATCACCAAGCTGGTTTTGCACCTCCCTAATCTTGTCGTTCGAGTGGTTGGGAATATTCTCAATCGGGTGATGGTACTAGCTTTCGTGGTCTCCGAATTGACTTTCTCTGTCTTCGCCCTCCTAGGGAACTCATGGACTTTTTGCACGCTGAGGAGGGACTATTGGGCGAGGGGCGCCTTAACGTCGCCCTGGGGTGTTCTGGCGAGGGACCCTATGGTGGGGGGCTGCCTGGGGCCCATAAAGGACAGGGTGTTGTTCTCCTACTGTTGGAGGCAATGAGGCTCCTTCCACAGGGTGAGGGGCGACGCCTACTTGGGCGAGCATCAACTGGATGATCTGTTAGTTTTGATTCACCAACAACTGCATGATTTGGAGGAGCTGTTGTTGTTGTTCGGCGGGAGTTGTCGTAGCAGATGGTTTAGAAGGTATGAGGGAGGCGGAACCTCCTCCCGGTGAGTCGGGTTATTGCCTCCCAGTTGTTGTCTCATTGATCGGGTAGTGATTGTCATAGATTAGAAAAGGAGGAAAACTAGTCATTTTTCATAAACGACACCAAACTGATGATGCACAAATCGACTTTGAGCAAGATCAACAATCAAGAATGTAAACGGGGGCAGTCAATGAGCAGTAAACAGAAAATTAATGATAAAACAATAAATAAAGAGCTAACACAGAGATTTATAGTGGTTCGGTTCGGGTAACCTACCCATTCTTGTAAACGGCAACGGTGGCCTAAGTCTTTTATTAATAGGTAAAATTGCCGAAGAAAGTATTCTCCAAGAGTATTATAATGCTTAGAGATGGAGAGAGGAGTGTGTATAAGGGGAGGTGTAGAGATTTCAAAGGCGTGTCCTCAATATTGAGAGGGCGTACATTATATAGTTTGGGTAAGGCGGTGACGTAAGTGAGAGGTCTTCCACTATTTTGGTAAGTACAATCTTAGTAGGATTAGATTTCCGTCGCTTGTGTCCCTATTTCGTCAGAGGATGATCCTGATCTTGAGCTTGGACCTGGACTTGG
Source organism: Ilex paraguariensis (assembly GCA_963454935.2). Taxonomy (NCBI): domain Eukaryota; kingdom Viridiplantae; phylum Streptophyta; class Magnoliopsida; order Aquifoliales; family Aquifoliaceae; genus Ilex; species Ilex paraguariensis. The sequence goes on from CAUOFW020010279.1 coordinate 29,713, forward strand.
AACTTGACTTGGATTAGTCTTGGATTTGCATTATAGTGAAGAGGGCGAAGGAAAAGGCTAGGGGGCAGCCTTGGGCGACGCCCTTTTGCCTCTCACTTGGGCGTTGGCCTTTGGCTTGGACTCCACTTGACTCTTTATTGACTTGTGAGCAGGTCCAATTCGTTTTAGGCTCCAGTAATTAGGGCTTCTCTTGATGGGTTGACCCAGCTTTGATTGGGCTTCCTCGATTTAAATTAATTGGGCTTGGCCCAGTTAATTTTGGACTCATCATGTTGATTTGGTCTTGGACTTAGTGTTGGGCTTGGGCTAGGCCGGGAGAGGTGGACGGGGACAAGGGCGAAAATTATAAATTTACCAACGAATGGGGATGGAATAAAAATTATACTTATTAATGGAAGTGGACCAAGAATATACGAAATTGTTTTAAGCAAGTATAGGGATGAAGACTATATCCCCTGCCCCTACTTCGATCCACTACCATCTATAAAGGTCATGAACAACATTACTTGAAGAAGACAAAAACGTATTATATGGACAAGATAAGTAGATTTGTTTCATATTTACTTGTACTCCAACGTCAAAGTTTCTGGGCTTATGGGCTCTTCATCTTTCCCCTTTTCTTCTTTAATTTCTTGATGTTGTTGGGTTCCATCTGTTGTGTACCTGACAATTTGTATTTTATAAAGAAGGTTAGTGTACCTGTTTGACGATTACTGTGTGTACTTGTCTCACGATTTGTGTTTTATGGAGAAAATTATTGTATTTGTCTCACGATTATTGGGTACTCTGTCTGGCGATCTGTGTTTTAATGTATTTGTTTGACGATCTATGTTTTAATGTACTTGTTTGACGATATATGTTTTAATGTACCTAGTTGACGATTTGTGTTTATGGAGAAGAAGGTATATTATGATGATATAGTTTTTTAGAATATTTGTTTCAATTAAGTGATGACATTATTGTTATTTTTTCATTTTTTAAAAGGCATTAGTGATGTCTATTGTTTTGATTTTCCAATAGAGACCTAATACCAAAAAAAAAAAAAAATTGGTGAGTGGGTTTATTTTGGAATTCTATTTGGCGTAGGGACCGACTTCCAAAAAACTCTAGTTTATAATTTTCGAAGGGGATTTATTAAAGAATTCTCACTTTGCACTGTTAAAGATTAGATTTTTTATATTTCATCCTCAATGTATCAAAAGTATTACAATGTGACACTTCTGTTACTTTTGGTTCCTCATTCTGTAAAAAACCATCCTATTGATGTCGATGACATGAGAAATAAAAACTGATGGAAGAATCACTTTGAAACACTTGTAATACACTTAAGGTATAATATGATAAATTTAAATTTTTAAGGGTGCAAAATGTAATTCACCCATTTTCAAAAGAAGTTCAATAGTTTATTTTATATAAATAAAATTTAGATGTATCCACACGCGCAGTGTTATTGTCAATCTCTGAAAATCACAAGGTCCAATAATATGAGGCATTGATATTGGACTTTCATGTTTCCAAATGTTTATAGATCTAGGTCTTGAAGAATGCAGTCAAGTTTTAGTTTTTTTTCTTGAGTGAGAAGGAAAAAAGTTTTAATTTGACTGTATGTTAATGGCCAACGTCATCGCGTTTAAACGCGCGTTTTGGATCATTAGGGGCGCACCTTGTTTTCTTGGTTTCTCTGCTCATTACGTTCACACGTATGTTTCCAATCATCCAGATGCATTGCTTCTACGATTTGCCTTCAACTACTGGGGATAACACCCAGTAGCAAATTCTCCTCTGTCTGGACACATGTCTTCAACCTCCCTTTGCAACTTCTAGAAGTCACGTCCGAATGCGTGGTCATGGCTGTCTAGATGCACTTTGTAGCATCTCTTTTTTTACTCCTTATTGCTCTGGATCTTCTCTTCTTTACATATATCTCACTCAAATCTTTAACTCAACCAAATTAGTTGTAAAAATAGGCAACACTACAAAAAGAAGATAAAATCTAAAACACATTAAATATACTCATTTATCTCTTTACCCAATGTAATTAATCACCTATTATTATATTAATCATGCAATATTCATGACTAATCGGTTCTATATCGAAAATTTGGGAATTATTTAGAAAAATCTGTTAGAAATAAAATTTTTTTGATGAGACAACTTAGGAATAGGAAAGGTAAACGTCATAATGGAGCGATGGTTGACATCAGGAAGGAGCATTCACATTTTGCGCGGTCTGATAACTTCTATTTTTTCCAAACCTTGGATACAATTTTCTAAAATAGTCTATCGTACCTAATTGCAGTACCGTAATTGAAAAACTTGAAGAAAAAAAAAATTACAACTCAATTTGGTCAAATTACAACTGCATAAAGTTTCAAGATTGATCGGAGTATATTGAAATTGATCGAGATTAATTTTATTGAGTTGTAACTTGACCTCTAAATCAAAAGGTAGCCTCGAATACAATAGTTCTTCCCCATTGTTCTTGGGCGACTTATGTACGTAGCTTGAGACCGTCCTTAGTAGTCTCGTCGTCGTCTCGGCTTAAATTGCTAAAGATTAATCAATCAATTTTGGTCTGAACACGCCACTATTTTCTCTAACTTCCACCTACCCTTAACTTGCCTGTTGGGTCCCAAATTGTTTACCAGCTCCTTAAAAAATTTACGAGCTAGGAAAGGCTCGAAAATTTCTTTGCATGTACCTAAGAATTGAAAGACATTTAGTCCCCGTCAATATAAACAGAGACTATAATATTCAACCAAGTAACCAGATATGACAAAGGGAAGTGAGTAGACATGGTTTGTCATCAGGTTCTTATAAAAGTACTAGACTTGCCCTTTTTTTTCTTTGCTTTTACACTAGAAAGACCATACAATTTCCCGTTGCAATAGGGGCCACCCCCAAAGCCAAACCTAGCATAAGAAGACTTTTCAAATTTTGGTAAATTCAGACAATGACTCATTGAATGCAAACAATTGAATGGCTAATTAGTCAAATTAGGTCTTTATAGTTCTGTTTAATCTGTTGCCAAAAACAAAAAGACAACAATATGTGTGTGTGAAAGAGAGAGAGCTTTGTCTTATCTTTTTACCTTCACCTATAGGAATGAACAAAATTAAAGAATATAGTACAAAAGAAAATGTTATTTGCACTTAATTTAGTTATCTTATTTGTTTATATGATGTATTATACTAATACTAGAGTCCACTGTTAATCTAATGAGAGAAATTGATAAAGTCAATAAATAAAGTTCATGATTACACTATTAAATATAAGAAAAATAGTAATACATGTGAAACCTAAGAACCTAACATAATAGTTTGACTTAATATTGTGTCAAGTGATATAGTCTCGGCGAAGAAGTTAGACAATTGTAGTTAGAGTAATGCTATTAAATCATATCACCCACACATAATTGGATTAATATATTAAATCAATTTTTTAAATATCAATAACGTTACTTCAAGAAAAATGAGACGCGGTCTTCTTAAGCCAAGACCATACAAATTAAGCTCATTAGTTTTGGCTAAGTTTGAATACATTTCAAGGGATGTGATAGACTACAGGTCCTTGACAAAGACACCTAGGCGTAAAGGAGACGGCAATGGACAATATGAGCATTCCAGTTCCCTATATAAATGGGTAGTTGGTTGTGCACGAACAGAACCAAGTTAATTAGAAAGATGAGAGGAACATTGAGGGTAAGATCATGGGTGGGAATGCTTGTGTTGGTGTTAATGGTGGGAGATGTTTGTGTGTTTCCTATGGTTAGTGGAGCTACGACCCCTAGCCAGTGCAAGGAGGAGAAAAGGCTTCTGGTTAATGCTTGTAGGCCTGTCATTTTTGGACAAAACCCTTCTGCTGATTGTTGCCAGCGTGTTAGGGTCACCCAAGTTGAGTGTGTGTGCCCCTCTGTTACCTCTAAGTTGGCAGCCCTCATCGGAGTTCAACGTACCATCAAGCAGATTGAAGGTTGCGGAAGGGCCGTCCCTCGCAACTTCAAGTGTGGGAGTAAGCACTAATCAATCTCTCTCTCTCTCTCTCTCTCACACACACACACACAAAGACACATCTGTATAAACCACAAGTCGAGTTGACATATGGTTTACTAGGAGACATTTTCAATGTCTTTGACGAGTTTTAAAGTTATCACATAAATCTCTCATCATGTTCACCACTTTTTCATAAACATCGATCATTTCACGAATACCGCTATTGTACCCTCTCTTGACACTAGGAATGGTAATGATATGTCGATCGGTATCTTTCAAGTCACACACAATCGGACACTTTGGAAAGGGTTCTTTATTCTGTGTCTAAATGCATTCAGGTTGATGAAATGAAGCATTATTTTACGTTGATTTTTGCATGTTATAAACTTACTGTATATGAAATCTAATTTCTGCAGGTATCACTACTCCACCATGAGCAAGTGATGGATTGAGATGGTTGTCCCCCACACATATATATTATCAGGAAATTCTCATTGTTCTAAGTTTAATATTTGTCGTAGCTCTATGAGTTTGTCTCACTCTCAAGAGGGGGGGGGGGAAGTGAGAGAGAATAATGTAACTCTAGCAATAACAAATATAATGAAATAATCTCCCCTGTTATGTATTTATTTTCTTTTGTCCTGTCAAACTATTTCCATGAAAGATGTATGGCGTCTGTAGATCATTGTGTCTCAAGTCTCAAGCACCATTGAACAACTTTGACATATTATTGACGCGAATTTGGCTATCTTTGCATTCCAATCCACAAACAAAACAGTTGCTAGCATCACCAGAATATATTCTCACAAAAAGCTGAATTTAATGTAGATTTCCAGTCAGCCTTTAAATTGAGAGTAATCTTCCTTGCTTTATTATGTTAAAATAAAAAAAGATTACCCGAATTCGAGCATCTTGGGTTTTGAATGGAATTTTCAAGAAGATAAAGCAATAGAATTTTTAAGGCCTGATAGCTCAGGCTGATAATTGAACTGAGCTACTCCAATTTGGCTCAAGTTCAATTTATTCTGGGCTCATTCAAGTTTTATTCATTTTCTAAAGGAGCAGATCTTGAACAATTTTTTAAATTCGTTTAAAAAACATGCTTGATAGACTCGTCTCGTATTTAGTTCGCTCAACTCGTTTTTTAAACTAATTGAATTTGAACATTTTTTAAACTTGTTTAAAAAATCGAACTTGATAGTCTCGGCTCAAGCTCGTTCGATTTTGAGCCCTACTTATGGCCAGATAATAAACAGATTAATTCATTCAAGAAGCCACATGATACAAAGCAATTTGGCCAACTTCCCCAACACCCATCTTTCGGGTTTAGATTTTAGTAAAGTATATATATAGATGCTTGTCTAATTAAGCTAGGACTCACACAATAAATGGTGCATTGGATTTGGACATGCCAGTTTTGAAATGAAAATCGACAAAAATATGTTACTAATTTTCTTTAAGGACGCTTTTTTTTTCTCGAAAACTAAATAAATTTATTCGATGGAAGAAAAAGATATTATAATGTCGCTCAAAAACATCCAATGTAATGCATGTCAATACGCTCAAAAAGGTAGCTAGACGGCGCAATGCAGAGAAAAATCAAAATCAAAGCTTATTCGAAAGAGCTTCGAGATGGTGAGGGTGAGACAGCAGCTTCTCCAACAACATGCCCAAGCGAGACACACTGGCTCCAAATTTGTGTGCTCTTTGACAAAATCTGAGACTCTTCGGCACGACTTGGCTGGACCAGAGGGATGCTGAGAAAAGCCTTGACAATCTCATCTTGGCATAGCTTTCCCATCTTCTTAAGGTCTTTGCAGCATTCTTTTGTGATTGCTGTGTCCTGAAACACACCTGACAAGATCTCATCACCACACTTCTCGGTTAGCTTCTTTGCACAAGTCTCCAAAGACGCCACAGAACCCTGTGATGGTGAGGGTGAGTCGACATAGAAGTCGGGTTGTGGTGGTGGAGCTCTGGCGTGTGAGGGTGCTACTACAATGCTAGCTAAGTAAATTATGGCCAAGGTAAAGAACTTGGTAGCCTTCATTGTGAGAAATGAACTGATATTTTTTTCCTTTAGTGATGGATGGGTGATGAGAAACGAGACGAGTGTTTGTGTTTTATAGGCTAGAGGGGAAAACGTTTAGTAGCGTTTTTGAATGCTTTAAATTCTATTTATATTTGATTAATTGGTGAGGGTTTTAAACCAAAATAAAGGTAATTTAATGGCAATACAATAGGTTGTATGAAAGTTGCTGCTTAAACATTTATTTTTCGTAATAAATTGTCACGCGAGCATTTTCTTGTTGAGATATCCATAACAGTTACCTCCTGAACCACACTTACGATCTAATTTATTAATATAATGATGTGACTTCATTGTAACCATTCGATTAAAACTAAATTTCAATGTTTAATGTGACTCACAATTAATTCAAAGATTATAATAAATTATATCAACAAATTAAGTCATTAAATCAAGTCCTAATAACATTCCTCTTGTGAATAAGCTAGATGCTGTAAAAACCTTTTTGGTATGCGAATATCAATTTTAGATGTTAAAAGGAAATGCATGGATATTTTAATAATATATTACCCAACATCATACTACAGTTTCAATAATCCAAAAAAACCGATAAATTTTAAGTCACTGTTACTTTGATGGCAACTCAGACTAGTTTTTCATGTAACAATTTTTTTTTTTTTTTTTTTTGGGGGGGGGGTGTGGGGTTTTGCATTTGGTCACGTCTGCGTGTTTTGACATTATTTTTATTTGTTATTATTAATTATTAGCACTGGGGTAGGTTTTCATTAATGGTTTTAGTCGTGTTGACTTGATATTATAACTTCTTGAATTCACATTTTACACTAAAATAAAGGGGTTTTAATTGATATAAGTAATTTGTTATATAGTCCTTCACTAACATATTTCCCTCTAGAGGGAGGTGAAATTAAGAGAGTGTCATTGATAACTAATGTTATACAAATTAACACACAAATCTCAGATATCCTCGCGTTTTATTGGCAGAGTATGTGAATAATATTACTCTTTTTTTGGACTAACCATCGATCCTATGCTGTTTTATTTATTAGCGATCCGTAGATCTTATCCCATTAGATGACATTTTCCTAAAATGTCAAATTAGAGAAATATGTTACAGCAAAAAAGAATAATTAAAAAAAGATTGCGTGTTTTGGTTTTAAATAGTATTTTTCATTCAAGATCGGAATGAATTTATAAAAAAATAAAAAAGTTGAAAACTTGTTGAAAGGGGCAAAAGTTAGAATCAATAATGACAAGGCAATAAAGCCAATTGTATCGGTGTCACCTAATTTATCATGTATTAATTATTTATTGGGTCGTTTGAATCCTTGTTGAATTGTCAAAAATAAAATAAAGCTATCCTTTTGAAATGTGTTTGATTACTTTATTATAAGATAAAATTTGACTCTAACACATAATCATTTAATTAATATTCAATTTTATCTTTGTGATAGGAAAAATGAACCTCGTAAGCCACGCAAACTCGTTTCAAATTGCTATAAATTTAATTACATGATGTGATGTATGGTGAACTTTCCTCTTGGGGATCAAGATGGTCTACCGGGCCCTCCTGGAAAAGTTCCACAACTAGGGGAAACACTCAATTTCTTTGCATCTCCCATGAATGCACATTTATATTCACCCTGAAACATTCTGAGTTGCTTGTTGTTGGTAGGTCTGTGAACGGATTAGGTTTAAATTGAATTTTGATTGATCTAATTTTAAATTTGATTTCAAAATTGTGATATGAATCCGATTCGATAATTTAACCGAATTTTTTTGTGGTTCAAATTTGATCCGAATGACTTAATTAATTAAATGGTAACAAATTATACCTAAATTTTTTTAAAATAATTACTTATTTTTTTTAATATTTATATAAAAATATAAAAATAATTTAGATCGAATTATAATTAGATTAGATATACTTATATCTAAATCTGAATCCGTGAAATGTGAGATTCAAATTTAAATTTAGATTTAGATTATCGATAAAAAAAATATTAATTCATATGTGGCTAATCGAATTGAAATTCGGATTCCAATTCAGATGACAGACCTACTTCTTGACGAGATTATGAAAATAAAAAGTTTTGCTGGATAAGCAGATCATCCATGGGCTTTTCATGTAATTGGTTCTAAACAGTTAACAACTGAAGTTTGGGCCAGCACGTGGGCTATGGGCCATATTTTGAGGCATTAGTGTATAATTTTCAAAGCGGGAATATTAAAGAAATTTCACTTTTCACCTTTAAAGATTAGATTTTTTGTATTTTACCTTCGATGTATCAAAAATACTGCAATGTAACCCTTTCATTAGTTTCTGCTGCTCATTCCATTAAAAATCACCCTATTGATGTTGATGGAATGAGAAACAAACCCTAATGAAATAGTCATTTTATAACACTTTTAATATATCGAAAGGATAATATGATAAATTTAATCTTCAATGCTCAAACAGAGAATGATTTTGGGAGGGTTATGAGAAAGACAGAAAAGGGTTTGAGAGATGGGGTTTTGAAGATAGGGTAGGGTTTGTCAAAAGGTGGTGATTGAGATGAGAGATTGGTGGCGGTGGCGGTGACCACGATTGTTGTTGGGTTGTGAGGAACACAGATACAGGGGTTTTGTGAACGATGTTGAGTCTGATATGGGAGTACCAAAAACGGTGCCGTTTTTTGGTGTAGGATTTTTTTTTGAAAAAAAAAATCCAAAATACTCTAAAATTGTGGCGTTTTATTAAACCGCATGTTATGCGTCTACTACCCAACGGGAGAACCTATTGGACCCCTAATGGCTTTGGCTAACAGCCCACCAAGACTAATCTAACATTTTCCCTCTAAAACTTATAGAGACATTACAGGACCATGCAATTTCGTTTCCAGCTACACGAGAAGACTCGGTCTTCTTAAGCCATATAAAGCTCATTTATTTATTGCCAAGTGTGACCACTTTGATTCTTTTGTTTCAAATAATTTTGATATCCCTAACCTTTGTTCATTAACCAAAAGCTTTATCAATGTATTATGATTTTACTATCTGATGTAACTAAATACACATGACACTCAAGGCAGAGGAACTAATAGATAAATATAAAATATTTGTAGTAATGATTATTTAAATACTATGATATCTCTTTATTTTCTAATGAAGTTTTTAATAAATTTGTTCATAATAAATTAGTATATTTTTAATTTCTTTCTTATTCGATGTAAAATTCTTAAATGTGTGGATCATTCCTGTAATTCTAAAAAAAAATATTATGTGGACATAATTAATTGACTTTATTTGTTAATCTAATATATTATAATTATTGAATTGATAACATGAATCAATAAATAATAAAGTTTGTTGTCAATGTAATTATAAAAAATAATTAGATAAGTCAATTAGGTGTTGAGATTTAACACGCTTTAAACCCACAAACAAACACACACAATCGAAAAATAAACCAAGAACATAAAACAATAAGAAACAAGAAAGAACAAGACACAAAGATTTTACGTGGTTCGGCAATTTGTCTACGTCCACGAAATTATAGGAATTTTACAATTGAGATAGCAGAATACAGAGGACGACTTTCAGTTACAATCAAATCCTAAATACCAAAGTAGCAGTTTTTATATGTTCTGCATATTGGGCTACAAAAAAAGACCCAAAATATTTTCCTCTCCAAGTCTTCGCTTCGTGAACCAAGCCTTAGAAAATTTTCTATTAAAATTATGCAACATTATTTCGGGTCGGATCATCGCCCAAATCAACACACAAACTAGGGCCTAACATTAGGTTTAAATATCATTGTCCAAAATTGGTTGCTTAAAATCTAGAATAATTTGTGTAGGTCAAAATTTTTATTATTATTTTTTTGTTATAGAGTGCCTAGAATTGTGCTTAGTATTTTCTCAACGCTAGTAGTTAACCTCCGTGGTAAGGATAAGGATGACTGACATTTAAAAGAATGTGAGAAAAAAAATTGAAATTGAGATGTTTGAGAAATTAAAGACCAGACCCAACTATTCAACCAGTCGTAAGAGTTTGGGTGGATCAACTTTGAACACATGGTTGGTTAGAGACTACCAGTCCATGGCATGACATCTCTGAGTAATCCATACGGCAGTGGAAAATAAAAGACAGTCACTGTACATCCCTATCTATATAATATGAATGTGAAAGTAGTCTGTGAAAGTGAAACCAAGGAAGAAGAAAGTAACTAGCAAGATGATCAGAGAAATGAAGGTAAGCTCATGGGTGGGAAAGCTTCTGCTGATGGTGCAAATGGCGGAGGTGGTTTTTGTGGTGGCGGTTGGAAATGATGACACGAGTCCGAGCCAGTGCAAGGAAGAGAGAAGGCTTCTGGTTAACGCTTGTCGGCAAGTCATTTCTGGCAATAGACCTTCTCCGGAGTGTTGCCAGTGAGCCAGGGTCAGTCATGTCGATTGTATTTGCCCCTACGTTACTCCAAAGTTGGCAGCTCTCGTTGAAGTTCAACGTACCATTAAGCAGATAGCTGGTTGTGGAAGGACAATCCCCCGCAATTTCAAGTGTGGCAGTAAGAGCTCTCTCTCATTCTCTCTCTCACACACACGCGGAGAAAGTCGGAAATAAGGTTGTGTGAGTAAAATTTATTTAATTATTGGCTAATTTATTAATTTATAATCTTAAATCGTCAAGTTTGAATTGAATTCGTATTATATTTGCCAAAAATTTTATGGTCTCATTTATTTCACACTTCTAATAGGCTTATTCACTTATCACCCGAATTTGGTCAAACTAAATAATTAATGCTATTAGGATATAGTTTTGAAATTTAATAGTATATTATGATCATCGTATTAATAGTAAAGTGTATTCAATGTTAGGATTCAATGACAATCTAATGACTATAATTATTTTGTCGTTAAATAATGTTTTAATAGCATTATTAAAAGTAAACCTCTCAAGTCACAGTTGTCTGCCATTAAGTTTGAAAGAGTAATTAGTGCTAGGGGTGCAATTTGAACAAGTTAACTCGAATTCAACCCTAACTCAACTAGGGAAAAAAAAATAGGGCTTCAGTTGAGATTTTTAATACTTAGGTTAGACCTAGGCATAAAAATACTAACCTGAATTGAATTTGGTAGTACACAGGTTGATGCCCCGAATTTTCAGATTTAACCCGAATATATAAATTGAACTCAACTCGAACATATTTAAAAATAAATATATAAATTAATATAGCAATATAACTTACAAGTTAAAACACTAAGGATCAATTTTTTGGTTTAGTCTTATTATGCTAAACATTTGACTATTATGTTTTTATGTTAAACATTAATTTTTATGTTATGGTATTTATGTTAAACATTTGATTGAAATTATTAGTTGTCACTTTAGGTGAAGATTATATAGCATGCACTACTTTACTCTTCTCCAAGACCTGGGCATTCTATGCTGTACTTGGGGGGTCTATAGGCAAATTGGGAAAGGCTTTAACCAGCTTAACATGGCAGGACTTTCCCATTTTCTTGAGATTTTTGCATCATTCATTTGAAACTGTTGTATTCTGAAACACACTCAAGAAGACTTCGTTTCCACACTTATCAGTTAGCTGCTTCGCACAGTTCTCCAAATAGGCCAACACTGCCGGTGGCGATGCTGGTAGGTCGTCACTGCCGACATTGGGAGGTGGTGATGGTGCAGCTAGTAAGGGTGCTAGTGCACTGATGGCTAAGTAAACTACAAACACGACCACGAATTTGCTAAGCTTCATGGTGAAAGATCTCTTTTTTCTGTGTTCTAATTGGGACTTTTTCTTTTTTTTTTGGTGATTAATGATGAGAAACATTCGTGCTAATAGATAAGAGGATGAATTCGATTTAGCTACCGTTTAGGAGCATGAATTTTACTTGCATTAAATTTTATTTATTAAACTATGCTGTAATTAATTGAAATTGATTTTTTTTTATGGGTTTTAGATTAAATATAAGTAATTTAACAGCAATACATTTGATTCAGTTATAAATTCTGCTTGCCCAAAAGAAGGGAAAAAAAATAAAAATCTGGCCCCTTTGTCTCTTCATTACACTAATAAGTTAAGAAAATTCCAAGATTGGGTGAAAATCTTACTAAGCTACATATGGTAGGTATAGGAAATACTACAATTGCACACTATTAAACTATTTTCTCGATATAAAATTAGAGGGTATTGATTTTTTTTAAAAAAATTTTGGCTACACTTAAGTAGAGTGAATGAATTATGATACCCTTAAAGATTTACAGTGACGAGCTTAATTGTTAGATTATATGGTGCATGATTGAGTTATCAAAAAACGATCATTCCCACTCGTTTGATTCTCCTTGAATTTTAAAATATCTCTCTATTCTCATCCCTAAGAGCAAGAGAGAGAGACATAAAAAAAAAAATTGTGGTAACAAAGACAGATTGTAAATTTAGACGTCTCGAGTTTGAATTTTGAAAATTCCTTAGGGATCAGACCATGAGAAATATATATCTTATGAATACCCTAGTTCCGACATGGATAATCTGCTTTTAACTGAATGAGAAGGAAATTTATTGAGATGCGTATAAATTGAATCAAACAATCTTTGACCATTAAAAAAAAGAAAAAGTGGTGAGTGATGCCGAGAGGAAAGGGAAAAAAATTGTATTTTGGAGGTTCAAATTATGATCAACTCGCAAAACGGGCCTGACTAGCTTTACTTTAGCCCAAACTAAGTGGGCTGGTCTTGAATCTTGGCCTGACCCTGCAGATGAAGTCAAATCAAAAGCCCAGCTCACTATGTTTCATAAGCTCCAGACCCACTTTTAAAATCGTTATTAAAGTCCCAAAATACCCCTGATTAATTTACCAAATGACAGTTTCGTCTCCTCCTCGTCTCCTTCCCTCCTCCCAATCCGAGCCCTTAAAAATCAGACTCAGCTCAACACGAAGGCCACATGACATGTACTCGCACATATATATAGCGAGAGAAGGAGTAGACTGAGGAAGTAGAGCAGAGCATACGGAAAGGGAGAGAGAGGGAGAGAGATGGAGCATCAAGATCAAGAACAAGAACACGAAGTGTACGGTGGAGAAATTCCAGATGAAGGAGACATGGACGCCGATGTCGAGATGTCTTCTAGGGCTGAAGACGAGGACTCTAATACTAAGGTTTAGTTCTTTCACTTTCTCTCTGTGGACTTCTTTTTTTTTCTCTCTATTAATGTCTATCTTCATGTATAGATTTGTAGACGGCCCTAATTTGTTCTTTTTGATGTTGAATAGGACTTGGAGGACATGAAAAGAAGACTCAAGGAGATTGAAGAAGAAGCGGGTGCTCTTCGGGATATGCAGGCCAAAGTTGAGAAAGAAATGGGCCCCGTTCAAGGTCTCACTCTACAAACACTCACAACACACTCACTCCCCTACTCTCTATGTTATGTATGCTCAAATTTGGATATTTCTTGGTATGTTTCATGTTTTTTTTTTTGGGGGGGACACGTTTCCATTATTTTACATTAGTTTTGTTGCGAATCTCTGTTTATTTTCCGTTTGTTCCGACTGAAAAATTAGGACTTTTTCGAGTGCAAATTGAATTTTGGGTTTAAAGATACAATTTAATCAATGGAGCCTTTGGATGATCTAATATCTCATTGTCTTCGGTGAATGTGGTTGGATGATAAGTTCTATTAGGGATGCAATTGGTTTGAATTCAATATGAAAATATATATTAGGATTTTATATCTAAGTCTGTCCACTTGCACATACTGATATTGCTGCTTTATCCTTAAATGTTGAAGTTGGCACCAATGTAGTGTTGATGCTGGTGAACCGGATACATAGGTGGCCCTTGTCAACATGCACATGCAGAGGTTAAAAATTTTCCAAATAACACACTTGATTATGATATTACTAAGTACAAAATGTGGCAAGAAACCTCTAGATCAAAGGAAAACTTAATCTGACGAAGAGAAGTGAAAAATTGAGAAGGTATTAGAACCATAGTATCTTAGAATTCCAAGCTCTTACACAATATGTGGAAGAAATCTATTCCTCAAAGTTGTTTATCGTTTGCTAACTTGGTTTATAAGGGGCTTATTTCATTTAAGGTTTCGATTGTTCGCTGAAAAGTCTTACATTAATCTCTCATGCTTTTACTGGGCAGTGGTTCATCCTCTAACTTTGATTTACTAGTATAGGTGATTAAAAGTGAGGATCTTGTGTTGAACAATTTGTTTAGCACGCAATCTATTTTCTTGAAGACTTTAAATCATATAAACCCAAATTGTGCTAATTTCATAGAGTAGCAATTTAGATGAAAACAAAGGAGGAACATGCAAGAAGTAGGGATTGAAGGTTGTAGTCGTGAAGTTCAAGATCCTGCTTATGTCTTAATGTTTCATTATGAGCTGCTATGAATGTCTCTGTTTTGGATCAATATCCTTATCCAAATTTTATATTAAGATATCCAATAATATGACATTTCATCTCCTAGTAAGGGTAGGATTACAAGAAGGAGGATTAATATGTTCATGAAAACCTGGAATTTGCTAAATGGGAAAATATTTGAACTACTTCAAGAATAAAGCAAGCCAAAGATTGAACCCTTTGTTATTAGTTCATTTTTCTAATATGGACACTTGAGCAATCACTTTTTTGGCTCAACTAGTCTCATGAGTAGTGCAGGAAGAAATAATCCTGCTATAATTCATAATGTCTAGTCCCTTAAGGCCAATCAGTAATCAAGGGCTGGAACAGGACTAAATAAGCAAATGTAGGCCAATTACATTTGCTAAGCCTGCTTACGTGTTGGTTGGTGATTGGATCGAATAAGCAAATGAGCCAATTGAATGCAAACACATTACTACATTACGTGAAATTTATAGGTAATCACTCTCTTTCCTTTGACCAAAAAAAAACTCTATTTCCTACCTGGAAAGTAGGTCACCTTTTCTATAGATGCGTTACTTTCTATCTAGAGCTCCTCTTCTTCTCTACTCGTCATTTTTATCAGTCGATCAGTTTCACATTGAATCGTGGTGGAGGGTGATACCTGCATTCGTATAATCTGCTTCCATAGATCTACATTTCTATACTGGTTACTGCTCTAAAATCCTAAAGGATAATGAGTGGGCAAGGACGACGAGATGTAAATGCTCAACGCGGTCCATTTGCATATTTCAGCGCATCTTCCCAGAGTATGCTGATATTTTTTCTGCTTGTAATTCAATTTTTATTTCCTTTGTGGGAATCATCTGTGACCATTGTGTATTTAGTTTTCTCCTAGCTATCCATGGGCATGATTAGCAACTTCTCCTATTTCTATAAATAATTTATTTTGTTTCTTAATAACCGTTTAGTATTAGCTTTCATGATTAGCTAGTTTTACTTTTCTAATCCTAAAAAAATGTGGTTGGTTTTACCACCTGAGTTTAGCTTACTTTTGGTGCCCTAAGGCAACTCAAATATGAGCAACTCACAACCTTGCTGGGTACAATGTAATCGATTAACTGTGTAATAAGCTTAGGTAGTAGATTAGGATTGACATAATTGGGTAATAAACTAACTGAGGAAGAAGTAGGTGAGAGGGGAGCATCCAGCCCTTTTTCATTAGGGCAAGTCATGACTTCATTTATTAACGAACTGGACTAGTCGATACGATCTGATAAGAATCGAACACATATGGTAAATTTAGGTTGACAAATATGGATTCTAGCTAGGAATATGTTGTGCATCACAGAGGTAGATGAAATAAAGTTGTAAAACTTGAATTTAATGTTCCAGAAATTGCGTTTTGTGGACATGTTATTGCAAATATTATATGCTTTATGAGATATAACTAACATTCTCTCTTTATTGGTATTATTTATAAAAGAACAAAAGAATCCCCTCTTTCTATGTTTTTTCCTTCTCTTGGTTGTAAAATTTATCCTTTGTTTGCTGTAAATTTGCGTTATGTGGTATTGTAGAGATAAAATACAGTTTGGAAGCTTGTATTCAGGTGATAATCAGAATGTAAAATCAAACATGTGAAATTGTTCATCAGGTGCATTGAATAAGCTAAGTTAATGTAAATGGGCTTTTTTGTTGGAATAAGGGAGCACGATTCTGAACGTATGTCATAATTCGAGGGTACAACTTTAATGGGCGGAACCCACACTAAAGAGAGTAGAAACACTTTATAGACAGCACCCTCTGGAAAATGTACAAAATTTTGTTAGCCTCATCACATTATGAGGAGCTTCAATCTTCAGTTTGCCCTGGACTTGTGAGGGTTCTGTTTCCATTCCTTGTGGTTGTGTTCTTTTCAATTTTTGTTGTGTAGTCGTGTGATGTTTCAGTGAAGATGTTGACATTCCTGCCCAGTTTAGATCCGCTCTAATGCATGTGAAAAAGAGCAAATTGCAATATTCCATTCTATTCTGATTACCTCAGACCCTGTGCACCTGTTGTATCATAGTTAGCTTCAACCTTTGGTTTACAATGGATCTGCCATGATCCTATTTACCTTGTTTTTCTGGATATATATGTTTGTGTTTTCTAGTTCTTGTGTGTAACCACTTTTTAGAGTGTCTCCTCCCACTAAGCATGAACCAGTTATCCCGTTGGATTAATGGGTGGCAACTAATTTGATCTTCCCATCCTTATGTGTTTGGTCCTAGAAAACCAGAAGTTATTGTTTGTTGGCATAATCCTCATCATTAATCTTCACTTGCATGGCAACTGCTAGCTTTACTTATACCGCTATGTTATTTAGCAATATTTTTGAGTTTTCCCTTATCGGGAGACTGTAATCTTCAAAATCTATAGCTGCTCTCCTTGTTTTAACTTGTTATATCCCTAAAGGATTGAATAATTTTTCATAGTACTTTCAAATCCTTGTGGAAATGCTTACAGATGAAATGCCAGAAAATGTACCTTTTGACAAAAAGTATGTGGATAAATCATCTTATGTATTTTTGTGAAGCCAAAAAGAAATGATTGTGGGCAGCACATAACATCCAAAATTAAGATTTTGAGTGGGGACAAAAACGGTTCATGGTTGCAATGCCAATTAGCTATCTGACATGTCTAAACCTTGGCCTTCTTTTTTCTTTCCTGTAGATTCCTTGGCATCCCTTGGATGCTTGTTGAGTATTTTAAAGAAACTGTCAATCCGCAGTTTGTACTTGTAGCATATATACCTTATTTGAAGAAAGGGTTGAAAAAATGTTGTGTGACATTTCTTGGAAATGGGAAATGCTCCATCCATGAAGGCTTTACAATATTTTTATACGACCTCTCTAATTTGAGTTTTTTTTGACTTTCAAATGCATTATCTATTTTCATTATGACTTTATAAATCTTAACTACGCATGCAACAGGTGGAGTAGAATTTCTCTCTATTTTATATATAGCTACTTCCAAACACATCAGTAAATGGAAGTTGTGGGTTTGAGTCTTCTACAATCGCTTTGTAGAAATAATATCGAAGGTTAGGTATGTCACTCCTCTACACTTTGATACCCGCGGTTAATGGGGATCAAAGCGGATAATAACATTATAACCATAGAATGATCCAAGCATTTAGCCTACATGGGGGAGAAAATATATAGTGCTGGCCCTTAATTTTTTGAAAAAACCTCTACAGGTGAGTCCTTATAATGTGGGAATTTTCAAAACTAACAATACGGTAATAAGATGGAATTTCAAATCTTAGACTAGACCCATTTCCATATAGTAGGTCTTAAGAAAACTATCCTTTTATTTATGCATACATTTACTCTTTTTGTTTGTCACTTGTTTTTCCTCAATTTGCATCAATGATATATGTTTAAGCACATTTTTGGTTGCATGCGTGAAGATCCTTCTGGTGCTTCTGCTACTCAGGCTGAAAAGGAGGAGGTGGATTCCCGCTCAATATATGTTGGTAATGTGAGGTTTACATTCCTTTATCTCATTCCAATTCGCTTTCTATTCTTTTTTTTCCCTCTTTCGTAACTGTATGAACATAAGTTGCATCTAGGTTATCTTTTGCCTGTGTTGTTATACATTAATCTTGGATTTCAACTTCTCAAGAGATCGTAAATGTACAAAAAGAATTCCTTTGAAGTAGTTAGTGCTTGCAGTTTGTAAGAGTGCAGGAGTGATAAACTAGTTTCATTTTTCATGGAAATGAATCTGACTCTTGCTGTTTGTAAGAGTCAGATTCATTTAGTAGCGCAAAGGCAGACCTACCCATGCTTGCACTATGTTAACTAATCTTGCAGAATAGAACAAATGCACTTTCATATGCAATATCATTTAATATGGGATCATAGTAGCTGGCTTTGCTGTATTACTTCTTCCAATGTATATAACCATTTTGATCAAGAGTATATAACCATTTTGCTCTTTATTTTTGACTGAAACTTCAGGTGGACTATGCATGTACACCTGAAGAGGTACAGCAGCATTTTCAGTCCTGTGGAACAGTCAACAGAGTGACGATTTTAACTGACAAGTTTGGTCAGCCTAAAGGTTTTGCTTATGTGGAGTTTGTTGAAATTGATGCTGTTCAAAATGCTGTTCTTCTAAATGAATCTGAGTTGCATGGTCGCCAATTGAAGGTCTTTGGATCGACATGTGGAACTTTATAACTTTGACACTTCTTGATTTTACCTTTTTTTATTGTAATTTTTGGGCTTCAATGTCACCAGGTAGCTGCTAAGCGAACTAATGTACCCGGAATGAAACAATATCGAGGAAGGCGTCCCAATCCATATCTTGGTTTTAGATCCCGAAGGCCTTTCATGCCTGGCCCACCTGTCTATCCTCCATTTGCTTATGGGTAAGCATTAAATTTTTTTATGCCATGTCTTATCAAAAAAAAAATTATGTGGTGCCTCAAAAACATGAAAAAAATGTGGAAAGGTGCTGTCTCAAAATGTTATGGAGCTTTTCTTGATTAGAATTTATAATGTTATTGGTTTGAGTGGCAATGTTAACATCAGGTCCAGGTCTCCTTTTCTTATTCTGCGTCTTATTGGCTCTTTGAATAGGGCATCAGTGTACATTTATAAAAATCTATGTACTAGCAATTTGAATTGGACGTTTATAAAAACACGAGAACTATTGAGATTAATTCAATATTCATCCAATTTTATCTAACGGTATAAAATTCATTGCAAAAAAAAAAAAAAAAAATATATTTTTATTTGTACAACCCTTAATATTAGACAACTCAACCTGCACTCCCCAATATCAAACAACTCCACTAATCTACACTTACTTCTCCCTTCTCTCTTCCATACCTCTCTCTTACTTTCTCTCTATCTATTTTAATCTTAAATTGCATAATTAAAGAAAAGGAAAGGAAAAATAAATTGTTATTTAAAATATAAATGTTGCACAATCAACAGAGTGTCTTCAGGCACAGAGTGACTACTAGTAGATCCATAAGATGGCAAACATAATATACGACAGTGGTACTTGATATACATAAATTACTTTTCAAGATTGCATTGCTAGATATATTTGTATTTGTTTGTATCTGTTTTTCGTCCATGACAAACATATGATGAATGTGTTGTATTATTGTGATGTCCTTTAGAGAGAACATTACCAAAATTTTATAAAGAAAGTGTTTCTTTATTTCTTATTACTTTCTTATGAGGTAGAAAAGCATCTAATCTTTGTGAGAGGTATTTGACTGGCTACCTTGCGTGACACCCCAATTTCTGGGGTCCTATTCAACCCGTTGATCACCTATCAACCGGCAGAATTCCTGTGAATCGTATAATTCGATACCACGCCATTATGTCTAGTCTCCTTTGTACGGGGAGCTTTATCCAATACACAACCTGTGCATAGAACACCCATATAACTGTTCCAAGGTCCAACATCTCAATATCTAAGTATTAAATATTAACCATTCATCCACAACCATCATTATTCATCACCCCGCGGCATCCTTGGAAATGTGGCGTAAAGGTGTGGTATCGGGTTATATGATATTTACGGGTATTCCGCGGGTTGATGGGAGATCTACGGGTTGAACGAGACCCCGAAAATTGGAGCGTCACATTACCATTCCGTAGTCATGGTTAATTATGTTCTGAGTCATTGCATGGCTCTGCAACTTTACTGTAATGCCCTTTTCTGGTGCAAAAGGACATTCACCGTAGGTCTTCCTTCATTTTATCGCCCAAGGGTATATTAGGTCTCAAGTATGGTCATTTGTCCTTGAATTTGTGGTAATATAGAGCGCCTTTTGGATATGGGTACCATGGGAAATGCTTTGTTGCACTGGTGAAAATCCTAGTTTTTTTTTACCACAAGACCAGCACCTGCATCTTCCTTACAACTCTTGGGATCTTGAGCTTAAATAAGGTTATTCTTATTGTAGAGTGAGTTTGCTTCCACCCTTCTGAGCCCTAGCCCTCTATAGTCAACGTGGTATGAGATGTTCTAAAGCTAAATGTTTTTTGAGCATAGGGCTAGCATGATGTCAAGCTACATGATTTCTTTGTTGATGAGAGGAGCCCTTTCTTCATTGGTCAAGACATGTTCTGTCTGTGTGCTTATGTATTTATCTCTTATATTTGTGATTTCATCATTTGCCAGTTACCTGCTTTGCAGTGTTCGCCATTGTTTTAGTTGCATGTTTTTGAAGAGAAGAAATATTGCTGTCCCGGCTAATTAACATGCTTACAATTATGTTCTCATGGTTACAAACTTACAGGTAATGATATTTTTATCTCTTCTTGTGCAGAAGGGTTCCAAGGTTCCGACGTCCCATCCGGTACAGGCCATACTGAGGAGGATCCTGCTTGACTTGTGGCCATCCTAACGATCTTGTTTGGCTGCTGGCCTCATTGATGAAAGAAGCATGTGCCATGTTGACTTATAGGCTTACAGTATTTATCTGTATCTCAGTTATCTGGAGGGCCATTTGCTTAAGAGTTAAAGACTTTGTACCGTTTTACTTGCCGGAAAAAGGCCTACTTAGTACCATCATCTGCATACCCAAAAAGCTTGACTTTGTTTTATTTCCTTTTTTAATCATTTTTTTTTTGTTTGGACAATCTGTAGCTTGCAAGACTGATGGATTTATGTGTTTTAGTTGATGCATTTGTTACTTGTTCTGGCAAAAAATAGAAAATGGGATATAAATAGGAATTTGTTGTCAAAATTATCGGGTTTTTATCGTGTATAGTTTGACCTAGATTCCATCCTTTCTCACACTGCCTTCCCTGGTGAACAGGCTGTTGTAGTAATGTAGAATTTCTACTAAATCTATTTGTGAGCTTCTTGTGAGTGAGATTATTGAAAACAACTTGCACGAAGGTAGCTGGGGATTGTATCTAGAAAGGTAAGGTCCTCCAGAAAAATGAGGGATTCCTGTGGCTTACCAGCTATGATAGACTGTGGACCAAAAGCCGTTAGACAGATGGCTTTAATTGAATATGAAATATAGTCAGTAGAAGGATTAGGTTTCCTTCCGTCTCATCAAAATTAACCTCTAAAATTGGAAGAAAAAGTATATGAAAAGTCAGTTATGTGTGTTTAAATGCATATTATTTATCTTTATATTCTTAGTATATGTATTTATTTTATTTGTTTATTATATTTTATATACACATCAATTTAATATATAGATATAATGGTAAATGTTGCATCTATTTTTTTTTTTATTCTTCTATTTTTTTCATCCATACCAAACACACACAAAAAGAGAGAGAGAGAAAATGCTTCCTATCATAAAAGAGTAAAAAATATATCACTTGTATTTTTTATTCTTTTATTTTTCCATTCACTCTACAATTCCAGTGTGTGTGGGAGAATTAGGCAAAACTCAAGAAAATCATAAGTGTGGAATTAGATCAATCCATAAAATCATTATGAATGATTGAATTGAACTCAACTAATTTTTTTTTTCTGCTTGAAATCTGATTATAAAGTAAAGGAGACTGTAAGGAAAAGAAAAAAAAGAAGATAAATAAACTAACCAAGTATCCTAGGGGTGTGTCCTCCAGAATTCTGGTTTCCACAGTCTGAAATATCTCTTGTGCAGAGTTCACCCCTGAATTTCATTCGCCTGCCCATTAATATCTATGTGCGGCGGTGTTGGGATTTCCTATATGTTTGTCTGATGCTCCATTCATATCTATGTCTGTAAGAGTTTTTTTTTTCTTTGTAACATTCGGGTGCAATGTCTGTCAAAGTCCGACACGACACGATACGATTAATTGACATAAATTAATAAAAATTAAGCGGATTTGCGTGAGACTTTAACGGGTTCGGGTGATAAATGAGTTGACCTATCAGACACGTTTAATAAACAGGTCGTATTCGGATAAATCCTGTCAACCCGTTTATCTGTTTAGATAAAATTGACGAGCCCGAATCTGACTGGGTCAGACACAATAAATCAAGCAAGCACAAATCAGTTAAAAGGCAATCGAGACTCACTTATTCAATCCGACCCAGTCCAAGATCCAAAGAACCCGAGAAGATAGAAGCATGTGGGAGAAAGAATATCGGGATACGCACTCATGGAGATTAAATCCTACCTTAATTGTACTTACCAAAAGAGTAGTATCCTCTCCCTCACGCCACCGCCTTACCAAACCTATATATTGTAGTAAGCTCTCTTCACAAGGAGAGACACCTTGAGACCTCGACATACCTTGACATCAACACACCTCTACATCTGTACATCTTGGCATCCCTCTATACTTCTAGTTTCTCCCAAAGTGTACTCTCCCCCATTATTTTATTCATTAATAAAGACTTCTAGTCACCGTTGTCGTTTTTCGAGAATGGAGTAAGTCATCTAAACCAAATAATTATATATCTGCATATTTACCCTTATTTATTGTTTTGTTATTGATTATCTTATTTACTACTCATTAATTGCATCTCTTCATATATTCGACTGTTGATTTTACACGAGACTAATTTGTGCATCATTAAAAATTAGTATAATAGTAAATTAATAATTATTTAAAAAAATTAGGCAATTTTTTTTTAGTGACAACCACAAAATATATATATATATATATTATTTTTAGTGATAGCCACATAATATTTTTTTTTAATTTAGTGATAGCCACAAAAAAATATACTAATAAACTAATTATAAATTAAAACTATACGGGTTAAATGTGTTGTATCGTGTTACATTTTTATTAAACGGCTCGTATTCGTGTTGAGGTTTTTAACATGTTTATTAAACGGGTCGTGTATGAGTTTACATATTTTTCACCCGTCAACCATTTAACCCGACACGTAACCGTTTAACACGTCATATTTAACACCACATGGGAAATGAGCTTGAATTTTTTTTTTTTTTAGATTTTCAAATCTCCAATTTCAATTATTTTTGGGTTGGTAAATTCTTATGGTATTAGTTAATGTCAATGACTTTTAAATATTTTCTTTCCCACCAAAAATAAAAATAAATAAATAAAAAGAAATATCCCCCTTTTTTCTAGTTCTCAATTTGTATTAAGTTTCTTTCTTCTATTTGTGCTAATTTATATTATGTTTTAGTAAACTATATATATGCCCCTTTATGCCAATGAAGCTCTTGAATTTTTATTTTATTTTTGTCAATAAAATCTCTAATTATGTTAATCAAATCCTTCTATCTGTCTCCATTAGAATTGACACAGTTAAAAAGTTCAGGACTTAATTAACATAAAAAAAATTAGGAACTTAATTAACATAAGGGTCATAATTTGAGCATCACATACATAATTTATTCCAACTATTTATGTTAAATGAGGGATAGACTTCGCCACTTTCTATTAGAAAATTTAACTAAGATAGATAGAAGGGTTCAATGGAAATAATTCGAGAGTTAAGAGACTCAATTGATATAAAAAATTTTATAAACTTAATTAACACAACATCCTAATTTAAGGGTCATTTATATAATTTACTCTTTTTTTTTTGGTGGGGCTATTCTTAGTCACAAATTTTCATTCCCACCCCATTTAATTTTTCATTATCAAACTACTAAGTTCACCTCATTAGTAACTAAGTTCACCTTATTAGTAATTAAATTCACCCCATTAATAATTAAGTTCACCGCATACTACATACATTTTATTAATAGTTAAGTTTATTCATTCTATGTACACCCTTTAAAGAAAGAATAAATCATAAAAAAAATAATGAAAGAAAACAATTACTTTGAACGCATAAATATATTTATCAAATAAAAAAAAGAACCAAACAAAATTGAAACAAGAAAAAAAATAGTCAAAAACGCAACAAGTAAAAAAACAAGTATACTGAAACAAGAAAAAAGAAAAGAACAAAAAAAGAAAATAACGAAACAAGAATAGATCGAAATAAGGAAAAAAACATAAAGAAATAAGCAAACCAAACAACAAAGCAAAAAAGAAACACCAAACAAAGATTAAATGAACAAGTAAAACTACAAGACGCAAAACCGAATATGAAAAAAAAAATAAGCATCAAGCACAGACATAAAATTGAATAAGAAAAAAATAGTAAGTATAGATGCAAAATCCTAACAAGATAAAAAAAGAACAAATGATCTAAAAACATACATATATACACACACACATAAATTTTAAATAAAAAATTATTAAACTTGACAGAGATATCAAAACATACCGAAAATAATGAAAATTTATATAACAAACATGAAATCAAACACAAAATTAAATTGAGGAGTAATACTAATATGTATCTTATTGAAAAATCATATTGAAAAAATGATTTTGTGAGTGTATCAGATAAGATAAAGAATGAAATCGACAAAATATAAAGTAAGTTTATTTATTAAAAAGAGTATATGCAGCACAGGGTAAGATTAGTTACTAATTGGGCAAGTATAAAAAGAGTGGGTTTAATAGTTTGATAATGAAAAATTAAATAAGGCGAAAATAAAAATTTGTGAGGTGGAAAAATTTATTGTGTATATTAAGTTTTTTAGTATTTTGGTTTATATTAAGTTTCGGCCCCTTCGAAAAATGCCACTCTCTCTCTCTATGGTTAGCAAGTAGAAACCCTCGTACACTCATTTTGTGGTCGTTTGGGGTTCAATTTTTTGGGGTTTAAGGTATGGCTTCGGATCAAGAAACTGATGACTCGTCCAACTCTTCGTCCTTGTAAGTGCTCTCTTCTTTCTAATTCCCTTCCCCCATTTAGTTGCCATCAGAATTCTAAGTTCTCTGTTGTTTAATTTTTCCCACTTTCTTTTAGCAGTTAAACGAATTTAAATCCGTTGATTAATTGCAAATGGTTGCGAAAACATGAACCAATTTCAGGCCGAAGAACACCTATAAGGATCCAGATGATGGGCGCCAGCGGTTCTTACTTGAATTGGAATTCGTCCAGTGCCTCTCTAATCCCACCTACATCCACTGTATGTTATCGCTCACATTTTTATTTCTCAGTGTGCTTGTGTAGGTAGAGCTAGTAAGCTGAAGTTTTATAAGAATCACTGGATTGGAATTATTTTGGGGGTATATTGGCCTCCAGTTGGGCAGCAGAAGCCAAACAATGAATTGGGTAATAGGAAACGGAAGTTGGGTATTCAATCTCTAGTTTTTACATGCTTAAAATTTTATATAAGTTTGTTAGTGTAAAGAAATTTATTGCCTTAAGTAACTAAATTAGCTCTGCAGTACTTACACACCTTGCTAGAGGTGCATTCTTTCAGTTCAATGAAAAGCGGTCAAATGCATCCCACCTACATCCACTGTATGTTATTGCTCACATTTTTATTTATCTCAGTGGGAGTGTGTAGGTAGAGCTAGTAAACTCAGGTTTTGTAAGAATCACTGGATTGGAATTGTTTTGAGGGACTATTGGCCTCCAGTTGGGCAGTAGAAGCCAAAAAATGAATTGGGTAATAGGAAACAGCAGTTGGGTATTCAATCTCTAGTCTTTACATGCATAAAAATTTTATACTAGTTTGTTATTATAAATAAATTTACTGCCTCGGGTAACTAAGTTGGCTCTGCAGTTCTTACACACCTTGCTAGAGGTTCATTCTTTCTGTTCAATGGGAAGAGGTCAAATGGTTTATGAAAAACTGTAGTTTGTATTGTATCTGGCATAGGATATGCTCTGTATAATAAGTGCATGAATTTCTGGTGCAGATTTGGCGCAGAATCGTTATTTTGAGGATGAAGCTTTCATTGGCTACCTAAAGTACCTTCAATATTGGCAACGGCCAGAGTACATAAAATATATAATGTGAGCTTATTTTCCCAAGTGTCTTGATCATCTAGTGGTGTTGTTGATCTCATTTGTTAAACTTAGTTCACAGCATATACTTTTTAATGGCTTATTATACAAGCCTACGGACCTTGTCTCGGTGGTCTTTTACTTAAAGCACATATACTCATTTACCGGGTGATTATAGGTATCCACATTGCCTCTTCTTTCTTGAGCTTCTCCAAAATGCAAACTTCCGCAATGCAATGGCGCATCCGGGCAACAAGGTTACATTCTAAGTTTTTTTTTCTCTGCACCATTTTATATGTTTTAACCAAGGGATAGTCTTTTTGAGTTTCTCTATAGGGGCTTCAGGCCTGCCCAACAAATAATTTTGGTTTACTTCTATTATGATGAATAAAAAAAAGTGACCTGTTTGTAGCCTTATTTTCTTTCTAGAACCTAGTGGGGTTCATTGGCATGATTATATTAGAAGCTACATGTATTTTCCTCTTGAATGTATTCTTCTGTATTAGTGCATAACATATTCGTTGAGTGTTTTACATGCATATTAATGCACTTTTGCGGAAAATATTCTTTTAAGCAGTATGACTGATGTTGATTTCTATTGATGATTACCTTAGCTTCTGCCTTCATGCCTATGCATATTGCCTAACACATCTGCTTTTTTGTTATTGCAAAACGCTGATCAAACCATCTGATTAGCATCATTTGAGGGGTTTCACAGTGTACTGTTAGTTGGAAGCATGAATAGCTGGACTGAAGTAATTTTAAGTTTCTTCATGGCCATCATATGAGTGATTTAGCATCACTTAATAACACTAGTTCTCTGATTCAGTTTCGCATGGGCTCACATTGCATTATATGCAAGGATCAAAATGTCGTGTCGACACGTCCGAAACGTCCGAAACGTTTCGGAATTTCAACACTCCGAAACGAAACAGTAGTTGAATTACAAAATTCCAGTGTTTCGGTCGAAACGGTACTGTTTCGGACCGTTTCAGTCAAAACGGCATTGTTTCGATCGAAACGGCATTGTTTCGAACCGTTTCGACAAAACAGTGATATATTCGGTTCATTATGAATAATTACATTTAATACCCATTATAATTACATTTAATACCCACTGTAATTACATTTAATACTCACTATAATTATATTTAATATCCCACTATAATTACATTTAATTCCCACTGCTCTTCTGTCTTTTATAATTTTTTTGTTATAAGAATAAATAATTACACTTAATACCCTACTGTAATTATATTTAATACTCATTATAATTATATTTAATACATACTGTAATTATATTTAATACCTCACTGCTGTGCAAGTTTTTTGCTTTTTTTTTTTGTTATAAGTATTAACAATTACATTTAATACCCTAATGTAATTATATTTAATACCTACTGTAATTACATTTAATACCCACTGTAATTACATTTAATTTTTAAGTATACATAAGTATCATTAATTTAATTTGATACCCTTAATTATTAGTATTATAATAAAATAGTATTATTAATTGGATTATATTACCGTAATAATATGATTTGGAGTAACTATTGTCATCATATTTATGTCACATATGGAGTTTCTCTAAGTAGCTACCCAGAGCCTACACCGATGTATGAGCCTGCTCGACACTCCACAGGGGAATGGATGTAACCATGTAAGTATGTACTCATTAGCATTTCATGTGTATTATAAGACCTTAATATTATGTAAAAATGTGTTTATTTCATAAAAATTAAGTGTTTGAAACTAATTTAAGTGACTTTCGCCTCAAATCAAGCCTTTTTTTCCCTCAAATTTAAATTTATTCTTGTATAAATTGATGTTAACCTAATAAATATGTTGAATTAATAAATTATTTAGCATATCTTTATAAATTAATGGATTGCATTTGTGTTTCTATGCGTTTCCATATTTTTTCTGCGTTTTCATTGCGTTTCCGAAATGTTTCCGAAACGTTTCTATTTTTGAGTTGACCGAAACGGTACTTCGAAACGAAATTTTGATCCTTGATTATATGTTTGTGGAGCTTTTAGGAATTGGCGCACAGGCAGCAGTTTTATTTTTGGAAGAACTATAGGAACAATCGGTTGAAGCATATTTTACCCAGGCCCCTCCCAGAACCTGTCGCCGCACCCCCAGCTTCTGCCCCACCTCCACAGCCTGGGCTCTCTACATCCGTTACTGTTCCTGCTACTTCTGCTTCTATTCCTGTTCCTGCTGCTGCTCCAGCCCTCTCTCCAATGCAGTTTGCCATGGCCCCTGGATCTGCTCTTGCAAAAAATGACCCAAGGAGCAGTGGCGCTGATCGAAGAAAGAGAAAGTACTTTGTTAAATCTTCTTCCTTCTCACCTATTAACGCAATGCAAGACAACTCATGATATAGCTCTTTTTGTTTTTTGACAGAAAAGATGCATGATTTGGATTTTCATCTATGAGACACTTTAAGATGGATGGAATAACTTAGTCAAGGTAATATCTATTTTCTTCCACTGTTTGCCTATGAGGTGGATGTGGGAGTAGCTTTTAATTTCATATTCATTGATTTTAAGCTTGTAGCCATTATTGCTTTATTATGAGATGGTAAAATCGAAGTTCAGTTGTCGTACAATATCTGCATTTTCACGTTTTCTCTTGGTCTCCTCTTCTGCATTTCATTTATACATTCGGAAACTAAAACAGTGAGGGTTCTGTTAGTCTATAGAATGATTGTTAGAATAAGGTAATGGGACTTTTTTATGTCTATGATTATTGAAGTTTCCCAAGAGTTCATGAAGATCTGCGCTGAGATAGTAACATGGGACTTCAGAGTTCATTTCTCATGCCATTTCATTCGCATCTTGTTTCATTCCGAAGTAGTGTGTACCAAATGTAATGCAAGAAAGTTTCAGAGCCCATAATATGTTGTTGATGTAAGTATGTAATCTTTGAAGAGAATGTTTGTGTTCATATACGTAATGATGATACCTGCTTCTCCTTAACACCTTGCATATGAGATCTTTCTAGAGTTGTTCTTTTGAGTAAATACAAAAAACAACTGATCCTTTTGTGGATTTCAAATTTTCCCCACCTGATTCTCAAAGACAGAAGCATAGTAACAATCTGTAATCATTAGGAAATTGGGATTTTTTCCGTATAATGAAGGCAACCAGTGCTACCCAGCTTTGTTCATGTGGATATGATGGATCTCCTATCTCGGCTGCCAAGCAAATACCTTCCCACAAGACCTCCTCACCAACCCATGGGGTTAAGCACGCAGACCCACATATGCATGTAGACACAAACTGTAGGTTTTACCAGAGCTAAAATAACCATTACTCAGGTTGATTTTTGTTAAGGATGGTGCTAGGAGGGTTGAGTGGGGACCTAACATTTGGTTTTATATGCACAAAGATGTCCTCTGATCTGAATACATAACCTTAGGGTCTGCCAATGCTGTGCTATAAAATCTCAGAGGGTCATGTAATTCCCCCTTGGATCGATTATATGATTTTGTTAATTCATTAGTTGATGAACAGTGGTAGGGAGTAAAAAACCGCAACCCCAGTTTCAACATGTAATATGGTCCCCAGGACCCATTTTACCCTTAGATTTCTCTGCAGTCAGACAATCCATGGTTTTAAGTTTTTACCACTCGAATTGTTGCATGTAACATCCAATCTCATTTCTCTTCTGGTCTTCTCAGAAATAGGACTTGTAATAAGTTGCTAGTGGCTTGTCTGCACCAGCCACAAGTCTGCCTGGCATGTGTGTTGACAACATCTATGATTGACTTGTCCTTTTGCCACTCGTGTAAGCACTTTCAGAGCTGTCATGAGTTTGTTCAAAAGAGCAGTTAGCCGTGTAGCTGCACCTTGGATCCTCAATATGTTCATTCTAAAATTTATAAAACTTTGTTGTTCTTTGGGAGTGGATTATTCTCAGTGTTTTTTAATGTTTTTTTTGCTGGCTCTATATGGTTTCTGAGCCAGATCATCCAATTGAGAACTATCTTCGTGGGGGTAAATTATAATTACACCTTTATAAGCCTGCTTTTGGCTTTGCCATTACTCGTTAACGTATAGTGTAAGGAGGCAGAAAACAGGACCATTTATTTTTTGTGTTATAATTCTTTTATGAATGGTGTTGTTTTTTTTAGCAATTTTGTCCTGCAAAGACTAATTTGCTAAATATGGTGGTGTGTCCATTACCTGCAATGGCGTTCGCATATTATGATCAAACAATCCAACAGTGCAAGTTATTTTGCAGGTTAATGTGCCTTACCATCTCTGCTTTGAACCTGTTACTCATTAGCAGCGTCCTTCATGATCACCACAAAGTCATCCGAACTAAACCCATGATGATGTTAATCGCTCATGCTTCCTGAGAATGGGTATCAGAATTTTGACATATACAAGCATGAAGTAAAAGTACATATACATTGTCTGTTTTCTCACTAAATTTACGGGAAGATATTGATACTTACAATTGTTTCATCTTTTAAATTCATGAAAGGATATAATTTTAGAGGAGGGCGATGCGTAGCTCTCTAAAATTCTGGATATTTCCGATATCACCCCTGTACATTCATACCTGAGTAGACCATGGTAATGATTAATTTTATCTTTGATTTGGATTACTTACATCTTTATATTTTAGACGTCTTACCACGTGTTATATAACAAGTACTTGAATTTATTTCTGGTATGCGTGACGGTTTGTATCTTATCTGATTGGTATCGCGTCGGCTTTGTGCAGTAGGTTTGTATTGACTGATTTATTGACCGGATTTAACTTGTTTATGTATTTATTACCAGCTATATATATATATAGCATGGACTTTGTTCGCTGATCCTGCCCCTTCATCCTTGCCAAAAGGCAAATTAAAGGTAATTGTTTATTTCTTATGTTTCTGAATAAATGTTTTAAGACGCTGCTAAACGTGTAATTCGTGATACGGATCGGTGCGCCGCGTATTGACTCGTTAGAATAGAGGGAAGATAAGAGTGACGTGGAGATAAAGGTCCCATACACCAGTGCCACTGCCACGTGGAACATGTTGATTCAACATTCATGGGGCTGCTTCGTCTTGGACCGTAAATATAAATAATGTTATCGAGACTAAAACATTAATCTAATTTATGAATTAAATAATGTGTAAGTGATAAAATTAAAATAAATTTTTATTAACAATTATACTCCTGGTAGTACTATTAAATTATTTTACTGTCATATTATTAAGTCGAGTAACGTTATTAAAATTTATATGATTTTTTACTGTAAAGTGTTTAAATTTTTATTCTATTTTTATTGGAATTCGGATATTAATTTTATAATATGTTAAATAATAGAAGAGTTGTTGAAGATAAACACATTCACAAGGCCCAACGATCTAGATGTGACCATTAACGTGGTGGAATGGAACCCTGTTTAAAATTTAAATGCACACCTAAAATAACAGGTGAGTTTATATTATTAAAATGTTTTTGCCTTATACACGCCCTCAAATATGGATGGTGTCTCAAAGTTACCCCTGGATTTTCTTCAAATTTCCTTTCCTAAGGCCTCCGTTGTTGACCTTCCTTGTCAATGTTGCTTTGTTTTTTTTGAGGAAGAAGGGAGGATGGAGAACTGGACTTGAATTCTTGATCTAAAAAAAATAAAATTTTTACAAGATAAAGAGTACTATTGGACTAAAGACTCATTGATCAATATTGTCTAAGCATTAAACTTAAGCGTGAATAGTCTAACACACGATTCATAAAATTCAACAAAAAATTAATCATACCATTAATAATTTTAGATTTATTATTAATTAATTTGGTGAAGTAGTAAATTCATTAGATTTACTAATAAATAGGTAGTAATGCTAGACTGATCAAATTTGGAACTCAAATGACATGACAGTTGATTTGAACTTTTTTTATTAGTGTTATGTCATTTGGACCCTAATAAAAACTTAAAAGAAAAAATTGTGAAAAAGTACCCCTTTTCATACTTATTTGTGTAAAAGTACTTCGATATAAAATATATGTGTATAAGTATCTTTATGTGTAAATATTTGATGAAGAGGTATTCTTTTCTTGAATTATAATTTTTTCTCTTACTAAATTATTCTTTTCCTTTATTAATGGGAGACAAATATGACAATTATATAGGAATTCAGTTTTCTAATTTTATGGTATATCTTTTTTTAATTTTAAATTACCTATTCATCTATAATTGAACAATCATTTATTAAAACATTCATTTCATATTTATTCTTCTATCATTCAAACTGAAAATATCTGTCAATGACACCCTCCCGTCAATCAATGTTATTATACTATAAACCAAAATATTACAGTGACACCTTCTAATAACAACGGTACCAGTAATAATACACTGTTACCATCCAAAATTTACACTGTTATCATAAAAAAAGTCACACTACATTTATATGATTTTTTTTATTTATGTCTTCTCTACATTTATATACTTTTTTTTAGTTTTTTTTATAAATCATAATGAGCAATATATATTATCACCTTATATAATACTATTGATTGTTACGAGTGTTTTTTTTTTCATGAATATTTTAGATTTAAATTTAGTACAATAGAACATGTCACATTGACACAGTGATACACAATAATGTCACAATGCTATAAGTCAATGTGACACTGCTACAAACTAATGTCACACTGATATAAGTCAATGTCACACTAGAAAGGGTGTCAGTAATGTTTTTGATAATAGAGAGAGTATTCTTAAAAATATAATAAACTAGAAGGGATGTGGTTAAAATTTTTCTAAAAAATTATTACACCTCTTGAACATTGCCTCCATTGTCTGCAAACCTTAAAAAAGATGAATCCTCTCAGAACCCTCTTTTTTCATGTACAAATTCATGGTGGTTTCTATAATCCACAACCCTCCTTTGCGATCCACCTCAACATCGAGAATGTTCGGAACCTTGTGCTTCAAGTCCTTAGAGAGTTTTGCTATCTCGATGAATCCTCTTGATCGGAAACAAAACGATTTGGACTTCGTTGATACTTTGATCGAGAGTTGATTTTTCAATAAGAAAAAATCGTGTGGATCCATTAGAATTAGAATGTTTTGAAAAGAATGGAGGTTTTATGGAAGTTTTTTTATCAATCTTGGAATAATGGAGGTTTCGGCGATATTGAAGGAGTTTTATGGGTAACAGTTGATATCTTTGATATTTCAGTTGTAGAGGCAAAAATATAGGAATTGGTTTCTATTTTACTAAAAGGGTATTTAAAAGATTTGTTAGGGATTGTGTAATTTTTGACCAATATTTTTAAAAGTAGTATTTTTTGCCCTATAATTTCTAAAAAAAGCACTGACCCCCTTAAAACTTAACTGAAAATAATCAACTGCCATATCATTTGGGCTCTAAATTTGGTCAGTGAAGCATTATTCATAAATAGGTTAATGTGAAAGAGTAATGTTATACAACTCAAAAAATTATAATTCAAATGTGAGTTTTATCAATTTTTTTAGTGGGATTTACTTATTTAATACTATTGGATTGTAATTTTTGAATTTTATTTAAATTGTGTAGATTTTTCTAATATGAACTACCTTAACAAAACATGCACTCGACATAATATAAACATGATTATATATGATTGATAATAAATAGAATATCAATTAAACGAATTTTAAAACGATTCAACATAGACACAACATATTCTATTTGCCCTATTACTTAAAGTACATCAATAAGTTCCTTGTCGAGACGTTGACCTCTTTTTGAAGGTTTTTTTGCTGAAACTTCGGAATTTTTGTCTTCTTATAAAACGTAAAACATGGTAGGAGAATTTACATTGAAACCTAAAAATATTAAAAAAAAATGTCATATTTTTCTTTATTTTTCCACCTAAATCTAAAACGAGAAGGGTTTTATTGTTAAGGGGTCTTTCTGTAATTTGACGTAAATAATTCCACCGGTTGTCACCTGGCCCAGCTCTTTTTCCAATTCGGTTTGCTTCCCAAATTGTCTTACCTATCGTTTTCTTCACTTCCCTTATTCTCTCTCTCTCTCTCTCTCTCTCTCTCTCATGTGGTCATCTAACCAGCACCCATCCTAGTCATACCACATTAACCCTCTCCCTCTCCCTATATAAACCCACATTGACGCATATATTGTCGTATGCCTTACCATTAATTCACATTCTGTACTTTGATCTTATTCATAGTCTCTCAGCAAACTGTTTCATATCTTTTGTTCCTTGGACTGTTGATCCATTTTTCTTTCTGGGAATTCTTTGTTTCGGTGATATATACACAGCCATGAACGCTCTAGCCGCTACAAACCGTAACTTTCGCCATGCGGCTCGCATTCTTGGGTTGGACTCTAAGCTCGAGAAGAGTCTTTTGATCCCATTCAGAGAAATCAAGGTAAAAAAAAAAAAAAAGATCATTGATTGATGTTCATCGGTAGTTTCTATCTCTTGAAGGGTTCATTGTATTTAATGGTCTTGGGTTTTGATTAGGTGGAGTGTACAATACCCAGGGATGATGGAAGTCTGGCGTCGTACGTTGGATTTAGAGTACAACATGATAATGCTCGTGGGCCTATGAAAGGAGGGATCAGATATCATCCTGAGGTGATTTATATCTTGTTATAAATGACTCTTTTTGAATGATTTGGTTGTTTTCTAGGGTTTAAAATGTTAAACTTTTATCAAATTTTGGATCCTAAATGATGTTATAGTCATTGGAGGATAGTTAGTTAAAGTTTGTGGGACCCACTAATCTTATGATTTCGGTTGATTTGTGATTCAAATCTTGGTAAATGTTTCTAAATCTTGGTAGAAGTTTTGGTGGATGTGGATGTAGCGTTGTTTGGGTCTTTCAACTTCTTGCTTTAATTTGGGTGTCTCTGGGGGTTTCATGGAAGTAGAATGATTTTCTTGACGTTTTTAATAGGATTTTCATGGACAAATACATAGGCTAGAACAGAGAATGGCTAAGTTACACCCATTGGAAACGTGAAGTTACGGCAATTCGTCCAATCATGAAAATGAACCTCTTTGTAATAAATAGAAAATTAATTTTTAAACAAAAATGCTACATTAGTTGCCGAGAAATTATTTGTTTTATGCGGATGTCTAAATAATGCTAACAAATAGACTATTCTTGCTCGATTTTATTATTCATATTGTTCAAATCTGTAATGGACTAGATTCCATATTAGTGATAAGCTTGGTCTAGCACTCTGTAATTGTTTGGTTCTCTACAAACCATTGAACTATACTGTTTTGAAGTGCTGACAGGGATATAGTGCTAAATCTGTCAAGTTAATTGAAGCCTTAATTTGGCATCTCCTATGTGATGGATTAACGGAAACTCGTTACTAGTGCACTGCAGCACGTTAACACTCCAGATGTTATTGACCTATTACACCCTGCCTCGGTGTTAGCCTTACATCAATAGTAAACAATATGCAATGGTTGTAATATAAATCAATGAGTGGTAGGATTGAGTATATAGATCAGTTGCTTTGGGTTGTGCTTTTGTAACCGGGTTGGGCTTTTTGTATTCTTTCATGAATTGCATATCTGACTTAAAGCATCCTCTTTCTTAATCTTTCAAAGGGTACATGTTTTACACATGTTTCTGAATATGGCAGACAATCTGCTTTTATATATATATAATTTTTTAAGTAAAACATTGTTAAGTCATTTCTTTGTGAACCTTATTTTTTTTTCATACATTAATGCATGTCTCTGCCAATCTATTGTGGGTTTGTATGCCAAGTTGTTGGCAGTAAGTTTAATCTAAACTTCCTTCTTCCAATACTTGGGATGGAGTTTCACTATGAAACTCAATGGTGAAGTGAACGATTTCTGCCTTTGAATTTTTCATAGATGTTTCTTGCTCTTCTTCTACTAGGTTGAACCTGATGAAGTAAATGCTCTGGCTCAACTGATGACTTGGAAGACTGCTGTAGCAGATATTCCATATGGTGGCGCTAAGGGTGGAATTGGGTGCTCACCAAGGGACTTAAGTATGAGTGAGTTGGAACGTCTTACCCGTGTCTTCACTCAAAAGATTCATGATCTTATTGGAGTTAATACAGATGTCCCGGCTCCGGACATGGGAACCAATGCACAGGTTCAGTAATCCCTCTTGAAACATTCTTCCTTTTCGGAACTAATTGGTAAAGAAAATAAAATGGGTACTATTGAATATGAGCAGACTATGGCATGGATTCTGGATGAATACTCAAAATTTCATGGTCACTCACCAGCCATTGTGACCGGAAAGCCAATTGTGAGTACTCAAGCCAAAAATATCGTGCATGCATTCATTATTCCTATGATGATGATGTGCTTTTTAAGAAGAAATCAACCCCATCTAACTCTCTGCAATTATCTTGCTAATGTTTCATTTTTAGGATCTTGGTGGATCACTGGGTAGGGAGGCTGCAACTGGGCGTGGTGTTGTTTTTGCAACAGAGGCTTTACTTGCTGAATATGGGAAGTCAATTAAGGATTTGAAATTTGCTATTCAGGTATTCATGCCTATTTGCTGCCATCATTTAATTTCCTCAACTGTGTTAGACATTTTTATTTTTATTTTGCATCTGATGAAGAAATATAGAATCTTATAATGGAAATTTCTTTAAGGGCTTCGGAAATGTGGGATCTTGGGCAGCAAGGCTCATTCATGAGAGAGGTGGTAATGTCGTTGCAGTGAGTGACATCACTGGAGCGGTTAAGAACCCAGAAGGAATTGATATTCCAGCTTTGCTCAAGCATAAAGAAATAACAGGACACCTAAATAATTTTAGTGGTGGAGATGCGATGGATTCAAATGACCTGCTCACACATGAATGCGATGTTCTTCTCCCATGTGCTTTAGGAGGAGTTCTGAACAGGTTAACCGTCGTTCTGCCATGTAACTCATTTAAGTTCATATCAGTTGTTGCTATTATCATATCCTTTTGATTGGTTACTATTGTCTTGTGTTACTAGTCGAAATACCTTTTTTGATCAAATTTTATTTGTGTTGTTGCGGTTGAAGACCCAATAGTACAATCTGAGAACCAAAAATGATTTGGAAGGGAGGAAATTATTACACCCAACCAAAAATGATTTGTAAGGGAGAAAATTATTGCACTTATAACACAGCCAATCTAATCAACGAATGGAATTTTAATTAAAATCAATGTTAGAGTTCATGTTTTAGTCAATGCATGGTACAAGGTGCCCTTTATTGAATCCTTCCACTGTATCTTATCAAAGAAAAGGAACCTGTGCTGTCAATAGTCTTGTGATAAGGTTCGGCGACAATCTTTCTTTGAGCCTGTCTTTTATTTGAAATACACCTACGGGTATGATTTATTAAGGGAGTATTTGGAGATCCCATGAATCAAGTACTTTCTACTGCTCTTTTTTCTCTTAAAGAATTTGAGGGAAAAATTCTAGACTTGATCTTTATATGGTGCCATTGGGAAACATGAATGTCATTATTCGAAAAACTGGAGTGATCCAAAGAGTTCGTAATATAAAATTATTGTGATGCCATATTCTTTTTTCTGAAGAGTAAAGAATCTTACTTATTGATGGAATAGAGTTGCTCTCCTATTTCCACAAGAAAACAAGTTAAACTGAAAAATAAGTGGAATAATTTCCTTTTAAAGGACTTGTCCAAATTTTCTTTAGTTTTGTTGGTTGGGAAATAGCATTATATATATATCTATCTTACTATTGTTGCGTGGTAGATTTTAAAAGATCAAATGCCTGGAGTGATCCTCAATTCCCCTTGATATCTGGTTGTCCCATTCGGACAACAACAACTCGTCCAATATAGAATTTGAAATTATCTAGATTGATCTCCCAGAATATACATGCACAGAGAATGGATAAGCATATTAGAATCTCTTGAAATGATTGATTTTTTTAGGGTAGGTTTTGTTATTAATGGTTCCATTTTTTTTTCAAAAATAAATAACCAATACAAATGAAAGGCTG
This sequence comes from Ilex paraguariensis, assembly GCA_963454935.2. Lineage (NCBI taxonomy): Eukaryota > Viridiplantae > Streptophyta > Magnoliopsida > Aquifoliales > Aquifoliaceae > Ilex > Ilex paraguariensis. Next base: position 67,898 of record CAUOFW020010279.1, read on the forward strand.
CATAACTAGTATTTTGGAACATGCAAATCTGTCCCAAGTAAAATGAAGAAAATATTAGTATGTCTTGAACATCTAATTTGGTATAATCCTAACTAATTTTGCCTTTTTACATTGTAATCTCTTCTGAAGAGAAAATGCTGGAAATGTCAAAGCCAAGTTCATCATAGAAGCGGCAAATCATCCAACTGATCCAGAAGCAGATGAGGTAATGTTGCCTTCCATGTTTCTGAACTTCTCTTAGGGAGCATTCATCCTTTATAACATAAATTATTATTGCTGCAGATCCTATCCAAGAAAGGAGTGGTAATTCTCCCCGACATTTATGCAAATGCTGGAGGTGTGACTGTCAGCTATTTTGAGTGGGTTCAGGTAACAAAATAGAGCAAAAGACCATGTCCCTTCTCTGTTACTGCTGTACTAGCAAAAAGTAGGTGAAGTTATTGCAGTTATCACTACAAAAAGTATGCTTAGAATAGAAGATTTGAACTTGAAACGAATATTGCCTCCTCAGTGTTAACCTGACACAAATTTGATAATATTGTTCATAATATGTTTTCATATAATATATATCATTTAATTTCCTTGAAAGTGAACTTTTTTATCTATAGATTTAGTGGTGTCAATTTCATGCATGCCTGCACATCAATATGTGTCGCTGTCAGTGGGTATGAGATAAAAATATTCAGAATTTTGAGATTTTTCTTTGCACCCGGATCATTTTGCTTATGGCAGCCATGATGATGTATGACTAATCTTTATTCTTCCAGAATATTCAAGGTTTCATGTGGGATGAAGAGAAGGTGAATCAGGAACTAAAAAGATACATGACGAGAGCTTTCCATAACATCAAGAACATGTGTCAATCACATGACTGCAACCTTCGGATGGGTGCCTTCACCTTGGGTGTGAATCGAGTTGCACGTGCCACCATATTAAGGGGCTGGGAAGCATAAATAACTTCCATTCTATTTTTTTCTGTTGCTTTCTTCTTCAAGATATTGTTGTGTTAGTCCCAGGCCATTTATACCACCCTATTAAGGGGTTGAGAAGCATAACTTCTTTCTTTTGTGCAACAGACACCTTGATATTCTTCCAACCCCTCAATGGGCGATCCGAAAGGTTTCAATTGTGCAACAGACACTTGTTCTTCTTGTTATAGAAAATTCAAAATGTTCAATCTTGTCCATTTATGCTTCTGTCATGAAATGTCACATAGGTGAATTGGTGTATCTGTTGGAGGTATGTGATGTTGCTGGAAAACTGAATAAAATTCCACTGTTGTGTTTTAAGACAGTTACTGGTTTTTGAGATTCCGTTCGACTTGTATGCTAATTGTCACAAATTAGTCTGCAATAATTGACCTCTGTGCCACAGCCACACTTAAAATTATTCCAGTTAAATTTAAAGCAGAGGAAAAAAAACCTGTAATGGAAGGAGACAAAGGACTCATTTGAATACTCTCTACTCTGTTTTTTAGGGAATGTGAGTAGGGCCTTGGTAGATTGAAGTTGCCAGCCCCAGTATGTAATAGCCAGCATACAACATTTGGAACCTTTGACAGAGATGATAGTCTCTTTTTTGAACCAGACAGAGAGGATAGTCTTTCTTTGAACCAGACAGAGATGATATGTTCTGTACTCGGTGGATTTAGTGTGGTTCCCTAGTTTTTCCTGCTCTTTGGGATTTTCTACGTACATCTGTTTGTTCGTGATGATGTAAAAAACTCGAAAGCGTGAGACAATTGCTTGAACTAAGGCTTAGGAACAGTGATTTATGAGTATGAACAGTGTATGAGAGATTGATGCTTGGCTGAAGGAAATGTAGAACAGGGGTAAGAGCTAGAGAATGAGAGAGAACACACAAACTATAGTGATTCACCAGCTGAAGAGCTCGAGTTGTTTACTCTAATGGAGTCTTTTGCTCTTTGAGAGGTTTTCTATTGCTTGGGGAAGAAGATAGAGTTTCAATTGCAGAGATTATAATTGGTGTATGTTGTATGAGGGAATGCCTCTTGAATTTATACCTCACAGGTGGAGTGGTCTTCACGTCATCATCACATGACTCCCAAGTTTGTTAAAATTTCGTTGAAGGAATATTGACTCGTTAAAGGCTACACTCCCTAGGTGTAACTTGACCTTATGATCTCTTATTCTTTTAATCAGCTTGTGAATAAAGGAGTTCAATCCAAACACTTAACCTGAGCTAGAAATACTGACTTTCCTCGTGTAACGCTATGGATGACGTGATCATCATTGCTTAAGGTCGTAAATGGACAACCTGATTATTGACTTTTGCTGCAAGTGAGATATGGAGATATCCTTCTATTTATTTTCGATATTATTTTGGGTATCATCATCTGCTATGTGTGGGTTCTCTGCAATTATTTTCTTGTTATGTTGTTATAGCATGTCGGATTTGGATTAGAGAAATTAATTCCTAACAGTTGCATGTTCCCTTTGTATGGGGGATTAGAAGCAGATGCAGATGAAAACAGGTTACCCATGCCTCAGTGACAAAAACAGTGTACAGAAGATAAGCTTATTTATTCCATGGCATGGGCTTCTTCCCTACTTATCCTCCACATTTTAACCAAGAAGAAATGGTGAAGAAAGAGATCAGGGAAGAGTGATCTGCTTTAGAACAGCCATGGTTTCTATTCCCATTACTTCCTCAATGCAGATAGCTTTCAGCTCTCAACACGCCACCAAAAGGCCACAGCCTCAAGCCAGACAGGCACGCTCGTCGGGAACAATGCCGGCGACCCATGTCGTCACTCTTAATGTTAAACAACAAGAGAGAGCCGAGATGCTAGTTGATAAATCAAATGATACCAAGGATGAAGTCAAGAGAGATGAGATGGAAGGTTCTGTTCTGGGGTTTGTCGATGAGAGATGGAAAAAGGGCACTTGGGATCTAAATATGTTCGTGAAAGATGGCAAAATGGATTGGGATGGTGTGATTGTTGCAGGTAAGAGGTTTTTTTCCTACCAATAATCTTTTTGAGATTCGTGTCGAAAATTAATTATTCTAGCTCATTAATACCTTGTCAAATTCATATCATCTTAACGTATCTTATCAAAAGCTGTCACCGGGTTCTATCATTATCTTAAACACTTATCCATCCATAACTATTCTGTATGTGTTTCATCTGCTAATCTTGTAGAAGCAAGGAGAAGAAAGTTTCTTGAACTGCATCCAGAAACAGCAGCAAACCAAGCTCCAGTGCTCTTTAGAACCTCCATCATACCCTGGTGGGCATGGGTCATGCACTCCCACCTCCCTGAGGCTGAGCTACTCAACGGTTAAAAACTCAAGCCCATGTCTTCTTCCTCTCTCTCTCTCTCTCTCTCCCCAACATATATTCTGACCAAAAGCATATCTTGCAGGTCGAGCTGCCATGGTTGGGTTCTTCATGGCATACTCTGTAGACGCTCTGACACAACTTGATGTGGTTGGCCAAACCGGCAATTTCATATGCAAGTTTGGCCTCTTGGTTACAGTCATTGGTGTATTGCTTTTCAGGCGAACTCAAGATTTTGAGAATCTGCAGAAGGTGGCTGATGCGGCCACATTCTATGATAAGCAGTGGAAAGCATCATGGCAAAATGAAGATGCCACCACTGGTGGCACGCCTAAGTAAAGAATGGGGTGGAGTATTTTTTTTTTTCATTTTTTGGGTTTTTTTGGTGAGCAATGAAATGATGTAACTTTACATTCTAGGGTTAATCAAAGCTTGTTGTCATTGGCTTGATCTTCAATTTTAAGGAGGGATATGTAATCATGGGTTATATGATTTTATATGTTTTAATTTTGTGATGGATGGAGTTGGGAACGGAACTAAGATTTATCCTTGGGTAGACCAAGCAGTATATGTAGAAATTAATGTCAATCCTAAAACCTATATGCATAGTCTATAAAATTATATCAACCGAAGAATATTTACTATTAGTGGTCTCACCGGTGCGATGCACAAGACTTATAATCCATAGTTTCTTCTTATTATTTTTCTCTTGTCATTTTCCTTTTCTTGTTCATATATTCGAAAAGCTAGGGAACGAATTATGAAAAGTTATTGTGTAGTAAAAATAATTTTTTAAATAAGTTTAAAAAGATGGTGGGTGGTTATGCTCTATTTGGTAGGAAAAATGGAATGTAGGAGGGATGAAAAATAAGGAGAATATATTTTCTATCCTTAAAAAAAAGAAAGTAGAAATAATACATTTTCTTTCTTTTGTATTTGGTAGAATGAATGGAAAATAAAAATGATTAATTTTTATTTGTGCTTAGTAAGATGGAAAAAAATATTTTCAATTATTTATTATTTTTTTAAAAAAATAAAATATAAATACATATTTTATCATTATATTTATATATAAAACTAATGTATACATAATATATGTATATATCAAAAGATATGTAAACAAATAATATATATTTTAACACAAATAATTAACTTTTCATCAACTTTCTTTCCAATTTTAGAGGGATTGATTTTGATGAGTTAAAAAAAAAAGCTCATCTATCCACTTTTTCATTCTTGCTATTTTCCTTCTTTATCAAACATGATATTTTATCTATTCCTCTAATTTTTAATCATTCTATTTTTTCATCGTATCAGACGGAGCATTAGTGATAAAAAAATTAAGTAGTTATAAGCAACATATGTTAAAATATGATTTGAAGAAACTTTTGAAATATAATTAAATAATTCATAATTCTATGAAATTAGAAACTAATATGGGAAGAATTCTCAAAGTCTCTCCCTAAAAAATTATTTGTTATATATACATACTAGTTATTATCTGTATCTGAAGACACAAAATAATAAAAAATGATACCACAATGACTGTGGTGGCGGCGAGGGCAATGACGATGGTGGTGACGGTGGCGCCAGCGGTGGCAAAGATAGTGGTGGTGGGGGGTGATGGTGGTTGTGACAGCGGTGGCGAGGGCAGTGGTGGGTGGTGGTGGCGACGGTGGTGGCAGTGGCGGTGGCGGTGACGACGATGGTGGTGGTGGTAGTAGTGGTAGTGGTGGCATTAGTAATGGCGGTGGCGGTAGAGGTAGTGGTGGGACAGTTTCAAACAATATTTTTTTTAAAGTATTTATGAGAAATAATTTTTAAAAGTACTTTTAAAAAGTCAGTCCAAACACATCCTTAGAGGCCTATTTTTTATAAAATTTAGGGTGTTAATATTAGCCATTAGATTAACTTTAAAATAAAATTTAAAACGATTTCAATTGCGAATAACAAAAATCCTTTTGTTTATTTTTTAAAATTTGAATCGTAAACTACTTTATTATATAGATAATATAAATAACCTAAACTACTAAAAAAAAATAATTGAACAAAAATACTAATGTTTTAACAAATCTCATTCATTATTTTATGAGAGTGGTACTTAAGGTTATTTTTATTTCTGATTGAACCTGCGCTAAAATTTTTAGCAACTTCTTTTTCTATATATACAATTAAAGAGAAAATCATTTATCATCTTATTGTGAAACCTAGTTTTGACAATGTTCATGGCTAAAAAACATGTCAGGAAAAAAAAGAAGAAGAAAATGCTTGATATTTTTCAACTCCCGTTTAAACTTCGGCTGAATTTTCTTTTTATGTGTATTACTTTTTTTACCACACCGTTCTTCAGCTTGGTGTGGTTTAATGCTTACTTTGGTTCGTTTTTGTTTCCTAAGTTAGGTAGGGCTCTTGGACTGGGTATGAACGTGTTTAAGTAAATATTATTTTATTCTTATAGTTTTATGGGTCATTTTTGTTTTAACTGAATAGAAAGTCTTTGTAGTTTAGCATAACAAATTCTAAAGGAATTTGGTCAAGATCTAAAAGTTACAATATTTTAATATTTTTACACTTGCCAAAAAATTATAATATTTTACGACCAATAAACAATTTTTGTTCAAAAAATAATGTATCCATGGATTAAGGCTTTGAGATAGGGAAGCCACCTTTGATCGAAATATACTTAAATATTGAAAACACTTAATTCAATCACTGATTTATTTCGCTCTATTTAAAAATAAAAATATTTATATTCTTTCAACTATTTTGAAACAAAATTTTGATCGTTGCTGTCAACTAATGACTCAACCTGATTTATTAATGTATTAGTTATTCTCTGTGCCTGAAGGCACATAATAATTAAAAATAACAAACAATAAATATATTTATATTCATATTCAAAATCAAATTACAAACATAGAGAAGAGATAAAAGAATTTAAGCATCGATTTGTAGTAGGGGGTGAGAGGTGGTAGGTAACAGTGGTGGTGGTAGGATACGATGATGGTTATGGTGAGTGGCAATGACCATGGTGGTGGTGGCGGCAACGACAGTAACAGTAATAGTGGCTACGGCGGTGATGGTGGCGATGACGGTGGTGGAGACAGCGGTGGTGGTGGAGACGACGGAGACGGTGGTAGTGGCAGTGACAGTGGCGGTGGTGGTGATGGTGGAGACGGTGGTGGTAGGGGGTGGTGGTGGGGCGGTTTCAAACACTATTTTTTTTAAAGTATTTATGAGAAATAATTTTTAAAATTACTTTTAAAAAATCACTCCAAACACACTCTTAGGGATCTATTTTTTCTATTAAATTTAGGGTGTTAATATTAGCCGTTAGATTAACTTTAAAGTAAAATTTAAAGCGATATCAACCGCGAATAGCAAAAATCATTTTGTTTATCTTTTGAGATTTGAATTGTAAGTTACTTTATTATATACTAGTTATTGCATGTGGCTGAAGACACAGAGTAATAAAAAAATGGTAAACAATTAACATATTTGTATTCATATCCAAAATCAAATCATAAATATAGAGAAAAGATAAAAGAATTTAAATATCGATTTGTAGAAGGGGTGAGAGGTGGTGGACGACAGTGGTGGTGGTGGTAGGAGACGGTGATGGTTGTGGTGAGTGATAATGACCGTGGTGGTGGCGACAATGGTGGTAATGGTGGTGGTGGTGGTGGTGGCAGCGACAGTAATGATGGTGGTTATGGAGGCGGTGGTGATAACGGTGGTGGTCGGGATGGGTGGTGACGACGGTGGTGGTGGCGACGGTGGTGGTGGTAGTTATGGCGGTTGTGGTGGGGGTGGTGGTGGGGATAGTGGTGATAGAGGTAGTGGTGGGACAGTTTCAATCGCTATTTTGTTTTAAAGTATTTATGAGAAATAATTTTTAAAATAGTTTTAAAAAATCACTCTAAACAAATCATTAGGGGTCTATTTTTTCTATCAAATAAGGTGTTAATATTAATCATAGATTAACTTTAAAGTAAAATTTAAAATGATCTCAACCGTGAATAGTAAAAGTCATTTTATTTATTTTTTGAGATTTGAATTGTAAACTACTTTATTATATAGACTAGTTATTGCCTGTGCCTGAAGGCACAGAGTAATAAAAAATGATAAATAATAAATATATTTGTATTTATATCCAAAATCAAATCACAAATATAGAGAAGAGATAAAAAAATTTAAACATCGATTTGTAGTGGAGCTAAGGGGTGGTGGTAGGAGACAGTGGTGGTAGTGGTGACGACGGTGATAATTATGGTAGTAGTGGTGGCGACGGCGGTGGTGGTGGAATGTGGAGGCGGCGGCGGTGATGAGGGTGGTGGCGATGAGGGTGGGGTGATGGTGGCGATGGCGATGGCGATGGTGATGGCGGCGACGACAGCGGTGGTGGTGGTAGAGGTAATGGTAGTGGCAGTAGTGAGACAGTTTCAAACACAATTTTTTTTAAAAGTATTTATGATAAATAATTTATAAAAGTCATTTTAAAAAGTCACTTTAAACACATCCTTAGAGCCCTATTTTCCTATTATGTTATTAGAGTTAAAAGTATGTTTGACTCTATAAATGTTTTTATAAATACATTAAAAAAAAAATAGTGTTTGAAACCGTTCTATCACTACCACTACTTCTACAACCAGCACCCCACCACTACCACCACCATCACTATCGTCGCTGTTGCCACCATTGTCGCAACTATCGTTGCCGCCACCACCACCGCCATCATCGTTGTCGCCGTCACCACCACCACCACCACCAGCATCGTCGCCGTTGCCACCACTATTGTCGCCATTGTCGTTGCCGCTCTCACCGCCACCACGATCAATTCCACCTACCACAACCATCACCGTCTCCTACCACTACTATTGTTGCCCACCATCTCTCACCTCCACTACAAAATAATGCTTAAATTCCTTTATCTCTTCTTTATATTTGTGATTTAATTTTGAATAAAAATACAAATATATTTACTATTTATTATTTTTTATTATTTTATATTTTCAGACAGAGACAATAATTAGTATATATATTTTTTAGAACAAAATAGAGGATAAAGAACAGCCAATCCAAAAACGACACCATTCATAGTTGTTCCATTCCTTTAATGTCCTCGTACATATTCTCAGAAGCAATCAAAACGACAGCCTCCCAAAAACCAACGGCCAACCAACATTGTCCCTCTATCTGTCCATTCCCAACCTTTCCTTTTCCTTTGTGAAAGTATGTCCAAACAGAGTGCTAAACCTATTCTGTTTTCCCGGCGCATATTAGCCAGCCCACCCTATAACCAGATACTTCGATTTAGTACATCACATCATTTCCTATAATTTTTCCCACTTTCCCTCACATTTTCTCTCTTTCTCTCCCTCCCCCTGCCGATGCAGAATGCCTTCTTTCTCTCACTAAGATGCCATCATCGTCGTCGTCTCTCTCCTCTCCGCCGTTGCAATCGGCAGCTGAGGCCTCCGCAGAGAGTCGCTTAAGGGAGGCGGAGGACCGCCTAAGGGAGGCAATAGAGGAGCTTCAGCGTCGGCAGCGCCGCGCGCGTGAGATTCATCCTCCTTGCGACCACCCTGACGAATCATGCGTCGCCAACGCCATCGGTAATCTTTGCCAGAGCTTCCTCCTCTCTTATGGTGTTCGCGTCGGCATCGGAATTCTCCTTCGCGCCTTCAAGCTCGCTCGCAGACAATCGTATTCCTCTCTCCTTGATCTCAAGGTTCTTCTCTTTCTCCCTTGAAAACATAATTGACTTATGGTTGAATGAACTTGCTTTTAATTTAGACTTGTGGTGTAATTATATCGAATTAGGGTTTAATGATCGGATTACGTTTGCCATGGTTTTGAGCGGATTGTGGTTAATTTTATTCTTTCTGAATTTCAGTGAATCGTGAGTGATGATTGGGTTTGAATTATAATGAACCAGTTATTGGATAACTGTCTGCTTAAATTACGGTTGTAATTGCAAATTGGTTATGTTATGAGCTGTGTTAGTGAAACTGTGTTCTTGCGGCATTATTTTCCTTGTTCAATTTAGTTTGATTTGTGTTACTTCTTGTTGTGTTTCTGCTTTTGGTGATGGGTTTTTCTTGTTTTTACTTTTTTCCCCTTGTCTTGTAGAGAAATGCTATTTTGATAAAAAATATTAACACCTTTTGTTGACAAAAAATATTTTGGCAAAAAATATTAACACCTTCATCACAAGTATTGGATCCTAATAAATGTTGGGATCCACAATTAAATTAATAACAAGGATGTCGGGAGTCGGCAAATCTTATCAATATTTTTTGTTCTGGTAACATTGCTCTTTCTTGTAAAGCTATATGTTTTTATTAATAAAAGCCCTATTTTTTTAACAATCACAAAAAATAATTCTGGTTTCTTTTTTTTCTCTTTATTTTTTTGGTGTTAAGTGTTTTATTTTCATTTAACTGAACTAGGATTTCGTAATTCTGTAAGATATGCTTAGGTATTAGGTCACTTCGTTGCTGAGAGATCATGGTCTATATCAAATTCGTTGAGTTAAATGCTAGCTATGATTGGGTTTAATTTTAATGTAACAATGGTGGCACATTTAATAGGTCTGTTCTTCTTCTCCTCCTCTTCCTCCTCCTTTTGCTTTGTTTTTTTTTAATGGCAAATTTTGTTTTACCCCTATGATATACCTGTTGGCATTTCAAATCTGTCTGGCTAAAATATAAACCAATAACCATCCATGTCTTTTTTGCTTATTATGCACTGCTGACACCATTAATGACATGGGCAGAATGACCTAAATCTATCCACATCCTCAAATCTTAAATTCAAATGAGTACTTTAAATTTTGAAAAATTTAAGATATATTTGGATTTGAATCATTTGATGATGTGGATAGATTCCCACCATTAAAAATGAATTGGGGGATCATTCTCTTTCTTGTGCAAAAGCTTGTTTCTACACACATACATGTGCATATCAAATACAGATGAGTGCTTTCTTTCTATCTCTTCTTAAGTGATGTGAGAAATGTTTTTGCCCAACTATTGGACAGGTTTGAGAGTCCATTAGTACCTCTAATAACTTTAGATTCGAAGAAGAGAGTACTATCTTATGGTTAGTGTATGTTATTCAAGGAGTGGGAGATATATGTAGATCTTCCCTCGTGATTACACACGTGGAGTGAAAGACACTATCTAGAGGGGGGTAAATAGGTTTTTAAATTTTTCACTTAAACAATTACAAATTAAAACCTATTACTATTGCAATTACCTCTTCTCTCAAGGTTGATTCCATTAATGGTGAGAACTCCCATGAACTTATGAAGATTAGTTATTAATTAGCAAATAATCACTCAACACTCAATCTCCCACGGGGATCTCAACCCAATGACACAAACCCTTGGTACGCTATTGTGGATAATGAAGATATTCAATCAAAAATACAATGAAACACATAGTGTGCGTGTGTGTGTCAAATTGTAAGTGTGGATGAAAATACGATAATGAACACAAAAAATTTGTAGACGCGGAAATCTTTCTCGGAAAAAACCGTGGGGAATCTTCTCGGTTCACCGAAGCTTAATTCACTATCCTAAAGTCAGTTTATAAGTACTTGAGTTTTATATCTCAGCCAATACCATGGTTAGATGCTTCCTTTCTTTAATAAGCCTTTCCGTTGAAATGCCTCTCCGACGCCTTGTGTAGTTTCACTTGGATTCATACCGCAATAGATCTTATATGCCTTGAGCAATGTTCACCAATAATCCTCGATATGCACATTCTATTGGATTTGGTCTTCAACCAATCAAGATCTTCTTCACCAATTTGTGACTTGTGAGGTTGGATAAGAATCACTAGATGGTAGCCTTGGGTTTAGGGATCTAGGGTTGTGGTGTGATTTCTAAGGTGTAAGAGACAAGAATTCAGCTCACAAAAGAGATACCCTAGGTTGGGAAAGACACTCCCTATTTATAGGTTCGGAATTAGTGTAATCTTGATCAACAAGACAACTTAAATTCGCGAACAATATCAAATTCAATGGCAGTCCCTGCTCTTCCTCCATTTGGCATTTTCTCCATTTTTTTCCTAAGTCATAAAGAGACTGCTCCAGCGAAGGCTAACAAGTATAAGGTAGTCCCTACTAATTTTTTAAGCCTAAAATCTATCCAAAAACTTGTCTTCGTGCGCACTAAATGACGTTGCTCAGTAGGAGTCCAATAATGACTCAAACTATGTTTTTAAAATATAAAACGGTCAATTCTGTTTTAATACTAATTCTCTTAAATCTATTAAATCAAGGAATTATCTTAAGTCTCCGAGCCATTACTTTGTCTTAAGTATGAAGGTGCATATGGAGTACTTTTGATGTAGTATTGACTCATGATCTCCCCCCTTCAATCACGCTTTCGGATCTTCATCGTTGTAGTATCATGACCATGGAATAGGTTGAAATTTACATGAACTTAAGGAAATTAGTTAATTACAAACATATGATCTAGTAGTGTACATAATGCAGTCACTTATTTCCCGTGCAATAAAGTTAGTTGCGCTCGTGAAAGTCCCCTTTTTGGGGATGGCGTAGGGTTGGGACTGGAGTGGAAATACTTTTTTAGCTGCTTTAATTTGATGTGACTGTTTACAGGCTTTCAAATTTTAAAAAGTTTGATGACCTCTCTGTAGTGTTTGCTAAAGCATTATTAGTTTCTTTAACAAAATTAGAATAGTGGATTATCACCTCCCCAGTGCGGGTCCTAAAAATAAATAAATAGAAGAAATAGAATTCGAAGTTACATTTGGAAGGTCACAATCCTAATGTACTTCAGTCATGAGCAGGCACTTCTCAGTTAAATACCCTGAAATTTAGAAATCCAGGGTTTTTGATGTTAGATGTTGATTTCCTTTTTCTTCACTGTTAATTTTTACTCGACTGGTACTTTTCAAGAAATATGCTGAATGCGCTTGCCTTATCCATCCCATTTGATGTACTGTTAATTACTTGGCTTGTATTTTGTTATGTCTATGCACATGTATGTCAGAATTATGAACAGGTCCTCCAAAAAAAAAAAAGTATTATGAGCAGGAGTGTTATGTGCGGACAATATATTTTACTAAACCTTTCATTTGTAAAATATACTTGTGCACTTGTTGTGAACAATTGAGTTCTGATTGCAGCAACTTGTCTCAGAGAAAGATCTGATAGTAAGAGAGGAAGCATGTCGAATTGGTTTACTGTTTGGTGGATTTACTGGGTCCTATCACGCTCTTAGGTGTTTGTTGAGGAAGCTGAGAAAGAAAGAGACCCCATTGAATGCGTGAGTTTGAATCTTTTTCTGTTACTTAATTTTAGATTACAATCCAAATATCTTTTCACTATTGTTTATTTTATGTTTTTATTATGATTATTTGGGTTCATGGATGCATTGGAATTTTTTATAACTTTTGATGCATGATGTTGCCTATTTCACATGTATGACTTTGTTAAAGGGGATGATGGAGCAGATTTTTAGCAGGTTCAGTCGCAGGTTTGTCTATTTTAGCATTAGATGATTCCAACCGAAGGCGTACTCTTGCTTTGTATCTTTTGGCTAGGTTGGCCCAGGTACGCGACTGCCTTTCTTATTTTCATAGTTATTTCCCAGTGCCACATGACATTGTAGGAATTAGTTTATTATTTTGGTTTTGCTTTTTTTTCACCCCCTCCTGCCATCCTAATTGATTTGTCTATTTGATCAGTGTGCTTATAATTCTGCAAAGTCCAAGAATAAGTTTCACCTTTGGGGAAGCCATTGGAGTCATGGTGATTCTTTACTCTTTGCTTTATCATGTGCACAGGTAACACAACTCAATGTTCAAGTGACAAAAATTTTTTTCACATACAGTGGGTAGCTCATTTTTCTTATTTTCACTTTATTGGGTTCGTTCTGACTCTTCGAATTGTGTGAATTGTAGTGCTTTCTTTGCCATGTTAAAAGTATGATTGAAATCAAATCATCCTTTTTTTAGGTACTTACTAGGTTTTCTGTATAAGATGCCTTCACATGTTTACTTTTGTGATTCGTTGCTTCCTCTTTTCAGGTTATGTATGCCTTCGTGATGCGTCCTGAGAGCTTGCCAAAATCATATCAAGATTTTATTCAGAAAACTGGGCCAGTTGCACAACCTGTATACAAGGCTGTGAGGGACTGCTGTAGAGGTTCCCCAGTAGATGTTACCTCACTGTCGGCCTACTTAGCCAACAGAAGGAACTTCAACTCCGTGAAGTTAGAAGAATTTCCTTCTATTATTCCTTGTTCCATAATTCACCCAGACACGAAGTCATGCTTAGCTCACAATGCAAATGCAGCATCAGCTACTTTTAGGAAAACATTTCCTCTTTACTTCTCTTTGACTTTTGTACCATTCGTTGTGCTGCGTCTACAAAAGGTACACCATTTTCTGATGGTGGTTTCTCTTTACTATAGATCCTTTTCTTACATTGTAATGCAAGAACATTTCTTGATAGAGCTCTATTTCTTATTTCGTTTGTTATGGGCAAGAAGTGTAATTTTCTTGAACTGATTATTCTGATATTTGATTCCATTTTTAAGTTCATGGATGCTCCTGTTCGCACCTGTTGGAATGCTCTTACAGGAGCTGTTCGCTCGACAGCATTTTTGTCTGCTTTTGTTGGAATTTTTCAGGTAGCTGTTTGCTTATTGTTGTTTTTGTTTGCCTCTTCTATGGGTTGCCATAACTTTTTTTAGTAACTTCTCTTTGACGATGCAAGGGAGTCATATGTTCACACCGGAAAGTGGCGTCAGAAGACCACAAGCTTGTATATTGGGTTGCAGGCGGATTATCTGCCCTCTCTGTACTATTGGAGAAGAAAGCTAGACGTGGAGAACTTGCCCTATATGTCCTTCCACGAGCTGGAGATTCCTTGTGGTATATTCTAGTGAACCGCCATCTGCTTCCAAATATCAAGAATGCTGAGGTATTGCATTCATTACTGCTTTGTGTTTCCAGGGAAGTCACTTTATATGAATAAATGCATCACTTTCTGCATTCCACAGATTCTTTGACAGTATATGAGATGCCATTTATGACAGGGGAAGTATATGAGATGCACTTTTGATTATGATTAAATGATGTGATGAAATAATCGCCCTGTTTTGTGCAAGTTGTTCATTAGAGTTCTTTTCATTGAATTTAAACTCGGCACAATATTGAAAGATTTGCTTCTAGAGCATGGCAAGCACCAATCAAATAGAAGTTCCAATGGTTTGTATTATCCTGATCTCTGATTGTCGCTTCTGAACTTTTACAGGTGGCTATGTTCTGTGCTTGTATGGGCGGAATAATGTACTATTTAGAACATGAACCTGACACCATGGCTCCATTTCTCAGGGGCTTGATTCGCCGTTTCCTTGCTAGCAGAATTAGCAGCCCGGGCCCTTCGTCAACTCGAAATGCTTCTTACACATATTTACAAACTCTAGATGCCATGAAGAAACCGAAATTGTTGGAGAACCGAGGGGCTGAAACAACGGCTTCAGAGAAGTATAATCTTGAATCCATTCCTGGGCTCTGAGCTTCTCTTTTTTTAATTGCTCATAAGCTGCAGCTATGGAAATTTAAGGTCGACCATTCTTTTTTGATTCACTGCATTCTAATTCGTCTCAAGAGCAGCAGAATTCTGCTCAGTATTATAGAAAGAACCCTAAGGAGGGGATTGTTGGTGTTTCATATCCTTTCTCTTCAAATAAAGGAGCATTGAGTATTCATTCTCATTCAAAACTTCTTGAGATTTTGTGTTCATGTAATTTGTCATTCTCTGAACGAAAGTTGAAATCTAGATGGTTTTGGAAGGGATTATATCTTTGTAAATTTATATATACAGCATGTATGCTTCGATGGTAACAACCATTTTCTTCTTCTAGCTGGAAGATGAGAGAGATGAGCGTGAGACCTTGGGAATTAATGCATGTAATACCCCAATTTGCCAGACCATACGTATAGTAGAATACATTACTGAAAACACAATCTTAGCATCAAGAACGATGGAGCAATCACCAGAGCCAACGACCCAATGAACCCTAAGAAGTTGTACAATAGGAATGAGCGCGTTGTGATCAACTACTGTTTCTTCAGTTGGAGGTTGCCACCAGGGGCGTGCAGTGGTGCTCAGTGATAGGCATAGAGTTGGGTTGTGGTTGCAACAGAAGCTACATATTTTCAGTTTTACCATTATTTATTTTATCCTATTTTCAAATTGATTAACCAAATTTAACCAAACAACAATAATACTAAACATGCTTCTTTATAATCCACTTCCAAACATCCTAATCAAATTATTGAACTCTCTCATATCCATTACGAAACAAGTTCCTTCATTTGTAAAATGCTTTTCACCCTTATCTTAGCCAGAGAGAACATCATCTCCCCCACCCACACTGTGCTCTCTTCTCTTTCTACCATCCACCACCATCGTCCCTCTTCTCTCCCACATGTTTGCGCGCATAGCAAACTAGTAGAGATCCTCCTCTTCTACCATCTCTGCATTCTCTGACCTCGGTACACCACCTCAGAGCAAAAAATATGCACCTTTAACCCACCACCACCTTCTCTTTCAGTTAGCAACTATTTTTTTTTTTTTGAAAAGCAAAAAATTTTATTGAATGAACCAAAGAATTAGACAAATCAAAAGGGAAAGAAATCCTATTTACAACACCAATTTAATGGCTTTAATCCTTCAAATCATGACAACATGTCAAGAACTTCTTCAAACCTGCCTACATAACAAACCGAAACAAAAAATTACAAAGACATATCCACAGTTTTCAAAGAATGAGAAAGACTCAGAATTTTTGACTCTTAAAACAGGTATCTTTGATCTTGCACCATCAATAACCTCCCCATGCTTGGCATCGAACCCACAACAGAAAAAAACAGTAGATGCCCTCACCTGTACTGCCTGTTTTGACAGAAAATCAGCCACAACATTTGCTTCTGTAAAAATATGACAAATCTGAAAATCAACACCTTGCAGCAAAGCAAAAATTTTAGACAGGATACCAGACAACCTCCATGGAATCTCAATCCTTCCCAACACCATTTGTACCAGAATCTGAGAATCAGATTCAATTAGCAACTTATAACCTTCCAAACCAAAACTTCAACACATTCTGAGCCCATCAAGCAAAGCCATGCCTTCAACTCTCATGTTCGAGCCCTCCCCTTAGAAGTAATCACCTGCTAAAACAAAAATCCCCTCTTGATTCCTTACCACCATTCCCCCTCCAGACAAACCTGGGTTCCCTTTAGCAGCCCCATCCATGTTAAGTTTCAGAACCCCCTGTGGAGGAGGAGACCAAGCAACCCAAATGGCCTTAGAAAAGACAGCAGTAGACACCTGCACCTTTAAAGTCTGCAACACCTCCCTACCTCTCCTTCCCTCCCTTCTCTTTGGCTTCACACAAAAAGCCTGATATTGAAGACATGCCAGAATCTGCATATAAACAGAATAGGAAGACAAACTAACCTCTTCATGCCTCCTCCTACATCTTTCCTTCCAGATAAACCAAAAAACCAACAAAGGCTCACCTCTCACCAAACCATTACTCAAAGACTGCTTATGAAGAATCCTAGCAATCCTCTTCGGTCTAACCATAGGAGACTTTCAGTTAGCAACTATGGAGGAAGACTTGAGGCTGAGAAGATGGGTGCATTTCGGATGGTAATAACCATTTTGCTATGGAAGATGAGAGAATTGTTATTTTACTATGGCCCTTCAGGGTTACATAGATATGAGAGAGTAGAACATCAGACCTCAGGAATTAATACCAGTGACACAACAATTTTGTATGAGAATTCCTTGATGTGGTTCTATTTTAGAGAGAAATTACATGAGATGTCATTTTGATTCTGGTTAAATGGTGCAATGAAATGATCGCATTTTTCTTGTGCAAGGAGTTTTATTATGGTTCTTTTTATTGAAATTAACCTGATATAATGCTGAAAGATTTGCTTCCAGCTCATGGCAATCACCAATCAAATCAAAGTTACACTGGTTTATATTATGCCCATGACTGATCGTCGCTTATGAAGTGATATAACTGGATTCATCGCTTCCTTGCCAGCAGAATTAGCAGCCTGGCCCTTTCATGAAGTCAGCACGCTTCTTATAACCATCAAAAACTCTGGATGCCATGAACAAAACCCCCAAATTGGTGGAAAACCTTGAGGCTGAAAAGAACAGCTTTGGAGAAATACAATCTTGAATCCAATCCTGGGCTCTGACAATCTCTTTTTAAATTGCCCATAAGCTGCAGCTAAGGGAATTCAAGCTCCACCATTCTTTTTGATTCATTGCAATTCAATTTGTCTCGAGGGCAGCAGAATTCTGCTCAATATTGTAAAACCTTGAGGTGG
Organism: Ilex paraguariensis; assembly: GCA_963454935.2. Classification (NCBI taxonomy): domain Eukaryota; kingdom Viridiplantae; phylum Streptophyta; class Magnoliopsida; order Aquifoliales; family Aquifoliaceae; genus Ilex; species Ilex paraguariensis. Next base: position 85,598 of record CAUOFW020010279.1, read on the forward strand.
GGAATGGTGGTGTTTCATATCCTTTCCCCTTGTAACATAAGGGATCTTTGAGAATTCATTCCCATTCAAAACTTCTCGGGATTCTGTATTAATTTCATTTGTCATTCGCTGACTGAGAGTTGAAAACAACATTACTTTGGAAGGAATTTATCTTTGGAGTATGCACAGAATGTTCGTTTCTGATGGTAATAACCATTTTGCTATGGAAGATGAGAGAACTGCATTTCACTGGGGGTTACATAGATAATGAGAGACTTGATCAGGGGACCTCGAGAAGTGATAGCAATAATACAGAAATTTTATAGACCATGCGGGTAATAGAATTCATAACTGAAAACACATACTTGGTAGTAAGGAGGACAGAACAGTACAATACAAACCTAGAATTAAGGAGAAGGACAGAAGAATACTGAAGCCAAACTGAGGCTCTCCGCAACTAACGTGAGCGCAAAGAGAACGTCATATGGTGCAACTACCCATACAAGTTGATATCAGGATCATATACGAGCACTTTTTCGTCCAAGGCCAAAGAGCTTTCCTGCGGCTGCCAACAATAAAAGGGGAATTGCTAGGAGGAGCAGATTCCAGGCTTCACCGGGCGACATCGAAAATATGCAGCACATGTAGGATCCAAACAGCATTGATACCGAGATCTGCGACCATGGTTTGAATGGGAATTTACGGAGGAGGAAGATAACCACAGCCAATGACCCAACGAACCATATGGAATTGAACATTATGAACGACTCCTGTTTATTCCGCTGGAGGGTGCCATCTAAAGTGGGGTTGCGGAAGTAGTCCTCTTTCAAAGTGCCATTGAGGATGGGAAATGCAGCTTGGTAGCCTGTTATTAATACAAGGGTGGCCATCAACAACACCACCACATGTCTAGCAATGAAAATTTTTCTTTTGTACCGGAGAGCAGCATGCTGGTTGGTATCACGATTGGCAAGACCCCTGGCTCTCAAAGCTCCAGCTTGACCAAGGATCCTGCCAATTTCCACATCAAATATCCGATCACGTGGTAGGACATCGAGGATGTCCAGAGCGGTGAAACCACCGGAACTCATTGCATTCACATCTACCACTTTGCAAGTGAGTAAAACTTCTAAAATCTACAAGAAAAATGAATTGCACAAACATAAGTTCGGTTACTGCAACAAGAGACCACAGAATGACATTTTGCACTGGTCTACTGATCATGGGCAAGTGCCAGAATATGGTAATTAATGTTCTAACGTTAAATAAAAACATCGCACATATATAAAACTGCAAAGAAACATGAAACCCACATATGATCTTTATTCCAATTGTGGTTATCCATATGCTAATTAAGCGTCTTTACTCAGAATCTACCATCATAATTGAGCAAATTCAGATTCCGAATAGATTTTCGTAGTAAAAAGTGGTTTAATTCTAATTTCACAGAAGAGACAGTACTGCAAATTTATTTTTGTTATTGGGGGAGTTTGGGAACAAATTAGAGACAAAAGAAGGCTTGCAAAATATACTCCACAATCGAGCAATTAGTAAATACTTGGTCGCCCCTGAAATTTCTTCTCCTAAGATGTGCAATATGCAGTAAAACAGAGCTTAATTCCCCTTAAATATTTTTCGATTTCAAGAGGAGGAAGATGATTTTAGTACAACAAAGAATAAAAGGGAATTGGTTATATGTGTGCGTGTTTTTTTTTTTTTTTGGGGGGGGGGGGGAGGGGGTAGGGAACAAAACCTAACCTTGATTTGTTTTGCTGAAACTGCCAGATGCAGAGGCGTCTTGCCATCGGAATCCTTCCCGTTAATGAGATGGGCGTAGTCTCTATTTCTTTTAAGCCATTCCACCAAGAATCCGACTGCTCCAACCTGATTATACAAAACCGCGGTGTGAAGACAGTTGTTCCTCGCTACAGTCAGCACTTTCACTGCGTCAGGGCATGCTTCGAGAATTACCTTCATGGCCTCGACCATGCCTCTCCTCGCCGCCGCGTGGAGAGGTGTTCCGCCATGCTTGTCCCGTCGAAGACATTCGTTTTTATTAGTCTCTATTAGGGTTCTCAGGGTCGCTAGATCTCCATTGCTGGCAGCCACATGCATTGGAGTGTAGCCATTATCTTCTATCTCCTCTTCGCTCCATTCAATTACTAATTCTCTCGCACGCCTTGCAATCACACTCGGTAAACTCAACCTTAGACGTCTGCCTTCGAAAATGTTCCTATCGCACTCAAATCCAGAACCATAAAACTTATCGCTTTCCCCAACCTCCTTTTCTGGTGATGCATTCGAATAATCGCCGACGGTCAGGTATTTCGACATATTTCGGTTTAGAGCCAAAACAAACTGCCTAGCGAAGTGGGACAATATTGAATTTGAAACATCTCCGACCGATGGATCTCCGGCGATTCCTTGACATCTACTGGGGAAGACATAATTTCTCAAATATTGAAGTCTGGAACAGCACCAACAACAGAAGGACAACAATTTTCTCACAACAATCAAACACAATGAAGCCCTTGCTACTTTTCTTGGGACGGAGAGGAATAGAGTGTGAACGCAGAAGTCTAAATGGATCCAAGCCTACTACTACTGATCTATTCCGCGTAAAAACTTGAGGGTAACCTTGACTTTCTTCTACTCCCTCACTCATCACGATCACGCGGTAAGTGTCTTTCCTCTTTCCTTAAACACTTACACCCCTGTGATTGTTGTTAATTTGAGGAGATATATTGAATTTGCCCTAACATTCTACTAGAGGTTGCCAAATACAAACGGAGACGGCACACTTAAACTCATTGCCCGTTTTGAAAAAATGTGAGATGTCAGATCTGTCCTCCCCTCCCCTAATCGCTCTTTATTTTGGATTGTCTTTAGCACATGAAAAGGTTTTTACTAAGGCATTCAAAAAAAATTCACTATGCTACCATTTATTATTTTTTTGAATATTTATTCCAGGTAACTCAAAACATTTTCGATATTTATTTTTAATGGTTGCGTCTTTAAAGATAAAATTGTAATTTATTAGAGTTATTTATAATTGATCATGAATAGACTCAATTAATTGTAACTTGATCTTAAATTCTCAAATTAAAAACATATATATAATTATGCTCTAAAAAGAATAAAAACACATGTCCTTTGTAGTTGGATCCTAATAAAAGAATATAAATAAATAATTTTTTAGAGTTTGTTACTGATTTGTTTGTATTCCCTATTATTAACAAGGGATATTCTGTTTGAATTTGATCTATTCTCTAGGCCTCGACCACGTTTGTAGGTTTGTTAAATGTGGGTTGCTCTTAATTTTGTTTGTAAGGCTATTTATAAGCCAATAAGTCTCTGTCGAATAACAAGACTATTCTCCTAATTTTTACTTTCAACATACAGGGCTCCTAACATCTGGTATTAGACCCAAGTTACTGGGAAGCAGTAGTCTTCTAAGCATGTAACAGGAAGGATGTCAACTGAAAGTAACTTCGTACAACCAGCAATTCCAAAACTTGATGGACACTATGATCACCGGTGCACGCTCATGGAGAGTTTTTTACGCTTGAACGAGTATTGGAGCCTGATACTGTCACGCCTTATCCGATCTCTTAAGGATGAGATGTGACTAGGTTTTTCATACACCTGTGAACAATTATTATAAGTTGGACTAATCAAACATGATATAATCCTACAGGTGCAACAACACCACTCATCACCTTAGTTATTAATCATAATGGTAAAACCTGTCTGATAATTTGTACTATATATAAATACATGTACCAATCGTTTATTTTTCAAGTTATAGACATATACAAAATTCTACACCCACATAGCATATATCACAAAGTATCCTTACTGAGTCTATTTACAAATATATACTATTAACCTGTCATAAATATTTCTCAGAAATATAATATACAGCCTAACGATTAGTCATACTGACACTCAACCTGAGTGATATCACACTAACGTTGCACAAGTCTCAATCAATTGGACAGTGGACCAGTTTGTTTCCTTCTCTATAGTACCTGAAAATAGAAACTGTAAGGGTGTGAGCTAAACCACGCACTCAGTGAGTATACATGCAATATATAAAATAAAAATGATAGTAATACACTGAAGTAGATAGATACTACGTAGATACACGTATCAAACAACAACATCAATCCAATTCCAAAGAATTCACAAGCCACATCACATTCACACTACCCCTCATTGGATAATCGATCCCACATAGATCCGTGTCTCCCGAACCTCCCGGGAACACCATAGTGCTAGCACATCACTGCACGCCCAGTGATTAGGCATCATACAATCACATAAGCACATAACACATAATTCTGGAGAAATGCTATTAACTTATATCATTTACTTTCATATTATAATAGCATTTTAAAAACATATAAAGATATACACCCACCTCAGATGTACAAAGCTACGACCTTTCGGTTCTATTGGTAGATCCTTTTGGTGTTATCGTATTCGTTCCGACACCGACTGTCTCACCCGTTCCACCTAACACATGTGTAATTACAATATCAATATGTTTATCACATTTAATAGTTAATAATGAACTAATGCATGCAAATGATGCACCCCAAAGTGCCCTGGTAACCCCGATTACCGCACTATCTACTTATACATTAACACATTTGTTCTAGGGATCACATTTCCTTCCCAAATTCCCAAAATCACTCACATTAATCACAATTAAGATTAGTGTGTCAAACACATTGACCGGGGGTCCATTTCCACACATTTCGATCCTAAATTCTAAAACCTGCACTTCCGACATTTCATACGTTTCGCACCGGATATTATACTCATTTGCATTCAAAAGTCACATTATCACATCAAGAATTATTTAAAAATGCTACATGCAAAATTTTAGGTCATTTGAATTAAAATTCGCACATGTGATAATAATATTTAGAAATTAGAGTTTCGGCGTTATCGGCACCCTTTCCTAACCTCTATCACTCTTTTCTTTTTAAAACAGCCGCCCTTAACTCACACACACATTTAATCAATGCAAAACAGCCACTAATTAGCCCTTTAAATCACTCATTTTATTCCCATAATTTTCGTTTTCAACCTAGCTCGCTAAATACTTTCCGATATTCATTTTTCACATTTTTTTCCTTCTTTCTTATACCCGAGTTGAACACCCATTACACCCCATTTTAACAGTCCCTTAAGTGGACTCAATTCACTTAATTAAACTCTAAAAAAATTTGTTTTGATCATAAAGTACAAACAACCCATCATTTATACACAAGATAGCCTACTAATTAACTAATTATGTGTAATATACTTAATTAAACTCAAATTTAAATTAAAATAGCCTACTCATTAAAACATGCTAAAATAGTTCATACATGTATAACAACATATATATTAAAATTAATCACAATGTACGATTGAATTGAGTCACACATACCTTCTTTGCTCACGGTTCAAATAGACCCACGCACGTATATTTTTTTTCTTGCCGTCTTCTCTCTTGTTTTATTTTTTTTTTCTTTCTCTCTTGTTCTCCTCTCTCTCTCTCTCGGCTTCAGCCCAAAACCAAAACCAGAACTCACTTTTTTTTTTTTATCTTAAACACACACACACACACACCTATATACTTATATTACACACACACACACCTGACACGTTAAAACACACACACCCATACACACGGTACACTTATATATATATATATATATATATTTTTTTTTTTAACTTGTCAACACCTGTAAAGGTAATGGGTTAATTACCCTTGCCTCCCCCAAGTTATTAAATAATTTCAAACTCGACTCACTAATATTTTCACACATGAAATTTCTATAAATGATCTCACTTATACATCACTAACGGGGTCTACCTACCCAATGTATGCTCACATACATCATGGCTATGAAAGATTTAATTTAATTAACCCTTTAATACTTTCACATAATTATAATTTAGCCCACAAAATTATAGTAATATGCATGCAATGCGTGATTAGGTCTCATAGTTACACAAGGAATCCCTACAGTAGAAGTAGGGGCAGAACTCATTAGAGCAGAAAAGAAAGCGATTGAAGATGCACAACTGAAGGATTTGAAAGCTAAGAATTATCTCTTCCAAGCCATTGATCGGACAATCCTGGAGACCATTCTGAACAAGGATACAACAAAGAGCATTTGGGATTCCTTGAAGCAGAAGTACCAGGGGACGGCACGGGTGCAGCTTGCACAACGGCAAGCTCTTTGCAAGGAAGTAGGGGAATCTGTGAATGAGTACTTTGCTCAAACCCTTACTATAGCCAACAAGACGAGGGTTCATGGTGAGAAGATGGAGGATGTTGTGTTCATTGAAAAGATTTTGAGATCTATGACTCCTAAATTCAACTACGTTGTGTGCTCTATTAAGGAGTCTAATGATCTAGACACCTTATCTATTGATGAACTACAAAGCAGTCTTCTAGTGCATGAACAATGCATGAATGGCCACATTGTAGAAGAACAAGCATTGAAGGTTACTCATGAAGATCAGTCAAGAGGAAGAGGACGAGGCCGTGATGGATTCAGAGGACGAGGAAGGAAGAGGAAGAGGTAGAGGTAGACAAAGCTTTGACAAGTCTACCATTGAGTGTTACAATTGCCATAAGCTTGGACATTTTCAATATGAATGTCCAAGCAAGGAGACAAAGACAAAGGCACACTATGCAGAAGCTAGTGAAGAAATGCTAGTAATGGCATATGTAGATGTGAAGGAAGCCAATAAAGAGGAGTAATGGTTCCTTGATTCAAGTTGCAGCAACCATATGTGTGGCAAGAAGGAGCTTTTCGACAATCTTAGATGAAAGTTTCAGTACTTCTGTAAAGTTGGGAGACAATTCAAGCATGGTTGTGATAGGAAAAGGAAATATATGAATGCTGGTGAATGGAATTGTGCAGGTCATTATTGAGGTGTTTTATATCCTTGGATTGAAGAATAATTTGCTAAGTGTGGGACAACTACAAGAGAAGGGACTTGCAATCTTCATACAGCATGGGAAATGCAAGATTTATCATCCGAAGAGAGGATTAATCATAGTGACAGCAATGTCCTCAAACAGAATGTTCATCTTGTCTACTCAAAAATCAGCCAAGATTGTCGAAAAGCTCCTTCTTTAAGTCACTATGATTAATCCTCTCTTCAACATAAAAGAATGGTGAATGGACTACCACAATTTCAAGCTTCTACGAAGGTGTGTGAAGACTTTTTGGTGGGCAAACAACGAAGAGATCCATTTCCAAAACTAGCACATGGAGGGCTTCTCAGATTCTTCAACTGGTGCATGCCGATATTTGTGGACCAATCAAACCCATTTCAAACAGCAAGAAAAGGTACCTAATCACTTTCATTGATGATTTTAGCCACAAAACTTGGGTCTATTTTTTGGTGGAAAAGTCAGATGCTTTCATTACTTTCAAGAATTATAAGAGTCATGTTGAAAAAGAAACTGGTTCATCTATAAGATGCTTACGCACTGACCATGGAGGAGAATTCACATCACATGAGTTTAGAGATTTTTGCAAGGAGAATAGCATACAGAGACAACTAATAGCTTTATATACTCCATAACAGAACAGTGTTGCAGAGAGAAAGAACCAAACTATCATGAATATGGTTCGAAGCATGCTTTCGGGAAGAGGGATTCCAAAAACTTACTAGCCCAAAGCAGTCAATTGGACTGTCTATGTTCTGAATAGAAGTCCAACTCTGGTAGTAAGAAACATGACTCCAGAAGAAGCTTGGAGCGGATCTAAACCATCAGTTGATCACTTCAGGGTGTTTAGTTGCATTTCACATGTTCATATTCCTGATAGTAAGAGGACTAAGCTTGATGACAAGAGTATGAAATGTGTCCTACTCGGAGTTAGTGAAGAATCAAAGGCATATCGATTGTATGATCCAGTCTCTCAAAAGATAATAATAAGCAGAGATGTGAAGTTTGAAGAAGAGAACAGTTGGGATTGGGACAAGAGTCATGAAGAAACCATTATAGCTGATCTGGATTGGCGAGAAAGTGACAATGAAGCAATTATAGTTGGGAGGAAACACTGAAGTTGATCATCATACAGCATAAAATATGGAGGGTAATGATTCAGATGAGTCAAATGAAGAAAATTTGGGCAGTCCAAGCGAAAGAAGAATCAGAAGGCCACCAACTTGGATGAGAGATTATGAAAGTGGAGAAGGTCTCTCTAAAGAAGAAGACACTACATACCAAGCTCTATTTGTAGGCAGTGATCCAATCTCATTTCGCAATGCTGTGAAGAGTGTAAAATGGAGAAAAGCAACGGATGCAAAGATAGAAGCCATAAAGAAGAGTGATACATGGGAGTTGACAGATTTACCTGCTGGAGCAAAGAAGGTTGGGGTAAAATGGGTTTACAAGACAAAGCTCAATGGGAATGGAGAAGTGGATATGTACAAGGCCCGGTTGGTGGCAAAGGGATACACTCAAGAACATGGGGTGGATTATACTGAGGTTTTTGCACCTGTAGCTTGGTTAGATACAATTCATGTGGTGATTTCACTTGTAGCTTTAAAGGAGTGGACAATCTGTCAGCTGGACGTAAAGTCAGCCTTCTTACATGGTGAATTACGTGAGGAAGTCTTTGTCGAATAGCCTCCTGGCTACGAACAGAAGGGAAATGAACAGAAGGTGTGCAAACTGAAAAAGGCATTGTATGGACTTAAACAAGCTCCACGAGCTTGGTATAGCCGTATAGAATCCTATTTTTTGAAGGAAGGATTTGAGAAATGCCAATATGAACATACTTTGTTCATCAAGACTGGAGAAGAAGGTAAGATCTTGATTGTGTGTCTTTATGTGGATGATCTTATATTTACTAGGAATAATAATTATTTGTTTGTTGAGTTTAAGAAATCTATGATGCTTGAGTTTGATATGACTGATCTTGGAAAAATGAGATACTTTCTTGGCATTGAGGTGATGCAAATATCCGATGGCATTTTTATCAATTAGAAGAAATACACACAGGAGGTGTTGGAAAGGTTCGACATGGATAAGTGCAATCCAGTTCACAACCCTATGGTTCATGGATTCCAGCTTCCGAAAAATGGAGATGGAGTGAAGATAGACAGTACTTTCTATAAACAGATTGTAGTAAGTCTTATGTATTTGACTGCCACTCGACCGGATGTTCTGTTTGTGGTGAGTCTCATCAGTAGATTCATGGACTGCCCTACTGAACTTCATTTGCAAGCAGCAAAGAGGATACTAAGATACTTGAGAGGTACCATTGACTTTCGTGTGTTCTACAAGAAGGGAGGAAATGAGGATCTGATTATGTTGGGGATTTAGACGATAGGAAAAACACTTCAGGTTATGTGTTTATGTCAGGCTCAGGAGCAGTATCTTGGTCTTCAAAGAAACAACCTGTTTTTACCTTGTCCACTACTGAAGCAGAGTTCATCGCTGCAACCTCTTGTGCTTGTCAAGCAGTATGGTTGAGGAGGATTTTGGAAGGTCTCAGCCATGTTCAACATGATTCCACAACAGTTTACTGTGATAACAGTTCAACAATCAAGCATTCTAAGAATCTAGTGATGCATAGTCGTTGCAAACATATTGATGTTCGTTTTCATTTCCTTCGTGACCTTAGAAAAGATGGAATTGTGAAGATGGTTCATCGTCATACACAGGAGCAAGTTGCAGATATTATGACTAAACCTTTAAAGCTTGATGCGTTCTTGAAGATGCGTGATCTGCTGGGTGTTTGTTTGGATCCAGAGGTAAACTGATTGCTAAAAGCATCAAGTTTAAGGGAGGATGTTAGAGTTTGTTACTGATTTGTTTGTATTCCCTATTAATAAGGGATATTCTGTTTGAATTTGATCTATTCTCTAGGCCTTGACCACGTTTGTAGGTTTGTTAAACGTGGGTTGCTTTCAGTTTTATTTGTAAGGCTATTTATAAGCCAATAAGTCTCTGTTCAATAACAAGACTATTCCACTAATTCTTACTTTCAATACACAGAGTTCCTAACATAATTTACTAATAATCCTCCTGCATCACATATCTTTACCTTTCTTTTTTTATATTTGGTGCTTTAGAGGGAATTTTAATCACTTGGGTTCCGTGTAAAGCAAACACTATAAAGATCAGCGTTCATTACAGACACCATACTAATAAGGGGAACAATTAAATCCACAAAGTCTTCATCCTTGGCTAACTCCAATATTAGCAAGATGATATGCACATTGGTTTCATTCCCTCGAGTGTGCAAAACCCTGATGTTGCATTCCTTCATAATGTGTTGACAGTTGTTCACCAACACTTTGTGAGGATGGGAGGCTGCTGCATTTTCAGACAGCAGAAGATGATGGGTCTCTAAGGAGTCCGTCTCCAGGATGCCTTTAACTCCCTTAATCTTGATCAATTGGAGCCCTTTATATGCCTTTTAGACTGGTTGTGCGATTGATTCTGCCCGAAGAACCTGGTAATCCAACCTCCCCTTTCGTCTCCTAGAATCCCTACAATTCTTGCTGGTCCATGATTGCCCTTAGAACTTCCATCCGTATTCAGCTTGAAAAACCCTGCTAGTAGAAAATTCCAACCAATCAGTCCAGGAGATTTACTTAGAGTTTGAGCTTTTAGTCTTTCAAAAACAACACAGTACTCTTTGACCTGAGTTCTAGCCAGTTTTGCAACATTATACATTCACCATTCTTATCTTTACATATATTCCATATGGCTAATACGAATTGCTGGGGCTTGGGAATGCCAAAACAGAAAGAATTAGCTTTAAGTTTACAGTACTTATGTACCCAGTCTGTGAGGCTGAGTTCAGCATCCCTCTCCTGGTGGGTGAGGAACTTATCCCATACTTGTTAAGCTGTGCTACAAGTTCTTAAAATATGGAGGGTAGTTTCAGAATGATGACCACATCTTTCAAAGGATGGATCATTGTTCATATTCCTTTGATATCTTAAATTATTGGAAAGGATTCTATCATGTCCAACTGACCACATAAAAATTTCAGTTTTTGTGACACTCCAACTTCCAGATCCATTCCCAGGAATCCATATTAGATATAGAATCATTTTCAGTCAACAGAAACTCATAGAAGGCTCTTGAAGAAAACTTACCATTACCTGAAGTTCCTCAATAGGGGCAGTCGTCCTGATGAGAGAACGGCTCATACCTTTACCTTCTGACATAATAGATCATTGAGAATTTATTCTCATTCACAAACTTGTCGGGATTCTGTGTTTATTTCATTTGTCATTCTCAGGAATTGAAAAGAAGATGGTTTTGAAAGGGATTTTATCTTTGTAAATACAGGAAATCTACTGTTCTACTAATATTCTTGTGAATTTATAAAGCATTTACGCATTTTTGAAGATGAGAGAGCTGTCATTTAGCCAGAGCTGTATAAATAACGAGAGAGTTAAGCATCAGACCTCGGGAATGATCATGCGGGCAATCAACTACTAAAATAACTGAAATCGTTTGTCTTATCCATAAAAGATGGAACAATCCGTGGCCCTTATATATGATAGTACAGAGTTCCAGCAGGTTTGGTTTCCAATAAAATAGCAACATACACAAGCCGTGAGGCTTTAAAGCCTGAAATTCGACACTATGCAGCACGTGCAGATAATTTATGTATGACGAGGATAGCCACGGCCAGTGATCCAACAAATGCCATGCCGTTGAACAACAAGAATAAACCAGTTATGATCGACTCTTGTTTCCGGAGGGCACCACCTCCCTCACTGAAAGTGGCACCAGCAGCCGTAAAAGCAGCTTGGTAGGTTCTGGTTGCTACATTAACTCCGTCATTGAAAGTGGCACCAGTGGCGGTAAAAGCTTTTCGGTAGGTTATGATAACTAGCAAGGTGGCCATCAGTAACACAGCCATCGTGCTGAAAGAAGCAGCATAGCTGTTGGCACCACGATTGGCAAGAACTCTCATTTTCAAGGCTCCAGCTTGACGGAGGATCATTTCAATTTCCACATCAATCATCCCAGTATATGGCAGGACACTTAGGATGTCCAGAGCGGTGAAGAAACCGCCACCAGTTGTGGCATTCACGTCAACCTCATTGCAAGTGAGTAAAGCTTTTAAAGTCTGCAAGAAAGATGAAGTGTGCAAACATAAGTCTGGTTACAGTAAAAAGAGCACAATGATACAATAATATCTTGTTTACAAAGCAAAACACCAATCCTACAAAGTAAAATTAATGAGATGACATGTATTCAGCTGCAAAGAAACATGGAACAAATAAATAATCCTGTTTCAAATTGTAGTTCTCTATATAACACCTAAGCTACATTACTTGGGATCGATAAAACTGATCTCTTATTAACCATTGCGCTTGAAAAATTCAAGAAAGATGTTCATTGGCATCATCAAATATGTCACACCACCAATTACAGAACATGCAACAATCTATAAGAGGAAACCAAGATTTTTAAACGGTTTAGTATGATCACTCAATACATTAAGAAACCCTGGCAGTTTGAATTGATGCCAATGCATCAAGAATAAACAAACTCCAATGTTGATGTTGTACATTGGTGAAGTCAGAGCAGAGCAAATTCAGATTAATACAAACTTTTCATAACAAAAAACTGAATTGCTACTACATCAATTTGCCCAGAATTCAATCAAACAGAAGCTATTTCTCCTTAAATTTTTTGATCCTCAATGATGATTAGGTTTCAGAATAAAAATGGAATAGTGAAAAATTACCTGGATTTGTTTTGTTGAAACTGCCAGATGCAGAGGCGTCTTGCCATCGGAATCCCTCCCGTTAATGAGATAGGCGTAGTCTCTATTTCTCCCAAGCCATTCCACCAAGAACCCGACTGCTCCAACCTGATTATACAAAACCGCGGTGTGAAGACAGTTGTTCCTCGTTACAGTCAGCACTTTCACTGCGTCAGGGCATGCTTCGAGAATTACCTTCATGGCCTCGAACCTGCCTCTCCTCGCCGCCGCGTGGAGAGGTGTTCCGCCATGCTTGTCCTGTCGAAGACATTCGTTTTTATTAGTCTCTATTAGGGTTCTCAGGTTCTCAAGATCTCCATTGCTGGCAGCCACATGTATTGGAGTGTTCCCATAATCGATCAATTCCTCTTCACATACAAAGCCATCCATCGTTTCAGATAAAATGCCAATCTCAACGACCAGAGGTGCAGAACCACAAAACTTATCTCCGACCGATGAGATCTCCGGCGACTCCTCGACATCTACTGGGGAAGACATAATTTCTCAAAAATTGAAGTCTGGAACAGCACCAACAACAGAAGTACAACAATTTTCTCACAACAATCAAACACAATGAAACCCTTGACTACTTTTCTTGGGACGGAGAGGAATAGAGTGTGAACGCAGAAGTCTAAATGGATCCAAGCCTACTACTACTAATCTATTCCGCGTAAAAACTTGAGGGTAACCTTGACTTTCTTCTACTCCCTCACTCATCACGATTACGCGGTAAGTGTCTTTCCTCTTTCCCTAAACACTTACACCCCCTGTGACTGTTGTTAATTTGAAGAGATATGTTGTAGTTTTTGAATTTGCCCTAACATTCTACTAGATGTTGCCAAAAACAAACGGAGACGGCACACTAACACATATTCCCTGTTTCAAAAATGTGATATGTCAGATCTATCCTCCCCTCACCTAATCGCTCTTTATTTTGGCTTCTTCTCTCCGGCACATGAAAACACACGTCACCATCATCTGCCACTTACTGTTCTTATTCTCAGAACTTCTTAACTTGTTGAACAACTGCTCAAACTAACTCACTGTGGATCCTTGTACTCTGCCCTTGGAACTCAAACTTTGATGGTCCGAGATGAAAGTACAAAGAATATTCACTCTAGAATCTAACAAGTTTAGTGATTAACCACCTAAAGGACTATTTTATTATATTTAGTTATTAGTTAATTACATATTATTTTGTGATAAAATTTATTAGATTCCTTATTTTTTTTGTTTGATATTTTTTTAGCTGTTTCATTTATTTTCAAATAATTTAGTTGATTTAAAATAATATTTTATAAAGCAAGTAAAACAAACACTAGAAGGAGAATCACAGTTAATAAGGATTGAAAAGTCAAAATTTTTGAAGATAATGAAATAATTTAATCCTTATGAGAGTCTTATGAAAGTTTTAGTTAGAAAAAAAACTTATTTAGAGTTAAATTAGAAAAATATTCTAACAGATAAGGTTTTGACAAGTTTTCAATATTTTGATCATAATTTTTTACCTCCATATCTTATTAACTTGATTTTTGCAGGGTTAAAAAGAAGATTTCAAGGATTACAAAATTATATTTTCATGAAAATTTTATGAATCATCCTTTAACTATGTGAAAATTGAGCTTCAACTCTAGGTAATTATGGTATCGCGTGCCCTCAGGATTTAATACATGTGATTTGACATAAAAAGACTTCTTTTAAAAAGTGATTTCTCATAAGCCAACCCTATATGTCCTACATATATCTAGACTTTAGTATAAATAAAAACTCTCATATGTTGAGAGGGCATTTTCTTTTCTAGTCTATTGCATTTATTTTATGGCCGACTAAAAACTCAACTAAAATTAGGCGAGATATTTTCAATGAAGGACAATATTATTTTTGATTCAATATTCTTTTAATGCATGATTTATTCTTTTAATTTAATTCTTGTCTTTTAATAAATTTTTTACTCTGTATAATTTTTTGATTCATTGTGTCACGTACATCGAATACTTGAGATACTGTGGGAGTCAAATAATTAGTTATTCCATACTTGAATTAATTAATTAAATTTTTTCATAATATAGTTGATTTATTATTTATAATAAAATTATGGTTTACCTTTTGAAAAACTTAATTTATCATAGACTTCGAATATGGCAAATGTTTGTGATCTACGACTAAATTCCTAAATTTATTCAATTAAGCTATTCATTATAATTTTGGATGTTTTCAATATTATCACCTGCAAAATATTTTGATCGGGATCACTCCTCAGCTAATTCTCAATTTAGTTCAAAAACTGAATTATAAATAATTGTTGTGTGAAATTGAAAAGATATCCCGATATTTTAGTATTTTCTCATATTCTTTTAAAACCAATTTACTGTTTTTCAAATCTCTGCAACAATTTTTCAAAGCATTTTTGTTTTACTTTTCTTTGCACTCTAAGTTTGCACAATTTCCTGTGGTTCGACATCGGACTTCCGAGTTACATATTAATTTGCAACAACCTACACTTAAGTAATTAATTTTAAAATTGTAGTAAATTTTTGGCGTCTTTGTCTGGGATATCGTTGGAAGACCAAGAACACACCGTCGTATCTATTGAGGTTTACTTTATTTGAGATTTGTCAAATATGTGGTAAATTAGTTCCACTCTTTTTTTTAATTTAATTTATTGTACTTTTCTTCTACCCTTTTTTTATGCACTTTGGTTTCTTGACCATAAAAGACATTTAGTTACAGTAGATTTACATAATTTTTTTTTGATAGATTTTTTGATTTTCATGTTCACTCTCATGCACTTAGCATGATGGTTGATGATGGTCATAATGATAAGGAGATTGAATTCCAGAATAATCTATCCATGTGTACTTTGCGTGAATATTAGTTCCCCTTCATGCGTTATTTTTCCTCTACAAGCCACTAATTTTATTTTCAAATTCAGTATGATTCATTTACTTCCAAAATGTCATGGCTTAGGGTCGGATAACCCTTATTTGCACTTGACGGATTTTGAGGAAGTTTTTATCGTTTGCCATGAGCAAATTCGCACTGAAGACGTGGTTAAGTTAAAGTTTTTTCCTTTTTCTATCAAGGATAAGACTAAAACTTGATTTAATTCTTTGACACCAAGTCAATAGGCATATGGCATGAGATATAAAAAGAGTCTTTGAAAAAAAAAAAAAATTCATGCACCACACTAATGCTTTGAAAAGACAAATCGTGAATTTTGCTCAAAAGAATAATAAAACTTTTTATTAGTGTTGGGAACGGTTTAAAGATTTACTTGCATCTTGTCCGCATCATGACTGTGAAAGTTGGTGCACCATCAAGTTTTTGTATGAGGGTTTAACTTCTCAAATGCGCCAATTCGTAGAAGTGATGTGCAATGATGAATTTTTTAACAAGGAACCCGACGAATCATTTAAATATATTGACTAACTAGCTGAGAATGTTCAATCTTGGGACACCACTACCCCTCTTGATAGCACATCTAAGGCTAAATTTTTTACTGCTTCATCTAGTGGAGGCAAGTGTCACCATAGGGAGTTGGATGGCCTTAGTTCCGGGATAGATAATTTGTTTAGGAAAGTAAAAGCCACAGAATTAAGGAATGTCAATGAAATCAAATCCGTCAAAGATGAAAAAATTTCTAAAATTTGTGAGGTCGTGGGAAACCTAACACATGGATGTCCAACTATTCTTGCTCTCAAAGAGGTGCAACATGATCAAGCAAATAAAAATTATAATAATGCACCACCAGCTCCTCCTCCTCCTCCTCCTCCATGGCCTTCTAATTTTATACCTTATACACCACCACATAGGGAGTTTCTTGAGGAAACATTGCACAATTTAATGGAAGTACAAGTTGTCATCGATAATCAAACCTCACCTATTGACTACTACATTGAGCAATCAAGTACAGTATAACTCTTCCATCCAATCACAACAAGTTCTGCAAGGCTAATGCAGTGCGAGTGTTGCTTCCTCTGAACTCCAACCCAAAGATGTTCAATCCATTATAGCTCTTCATGGTGACGAAAGTAACAAAAATACCATTCCAACGAAGGCCCAAAAACTCGAGGAATATTCGAAACCAAAAAATGATGTGATTCATATGAAGAAGTTCAGTGAGGTTAAGGATACCAATTTGGTTGAGATACTTGAGAAAGATCCATTTAATATGTTATATTTTTTAAATCCTTTACAAGTTTTCTTTGTTTACTCTTGTGATGATAAAATTTGAGAAAAATTTGAAATTAAATACATTAATCATTCATTGTCTGCTTCACACGTGCGATGGATGAATGAGAAGAGCTTGAGAGTTAAACATTTACTACCACATCAACATGTCATGCCATTGAAATTAGATGGTCGAGCATTGAAGTCCGAATTCAATCCAGATTGATTGTTAGATTTTTTTTTTTTTTAATAGTAGTAGTAGGCTTTAGCTTAGATTTTATTTGTTTTATTTATATTTTTCTATTTGAGTTGTCATTTTATAGGTTTAGAGTTGTTGCGAGACTATGCACAACTATTCCTTTGATCTTTGTTTATTATTTTTATTGAGTATTATGATATTTACTTTTACATCGAGGACAATGTTGGATTAAGGTTGGGGTGTGGATGTGTTTAGTGTTATGACAATTTTTATTTTATTTGATTTTTATAAAAATTATATTCTATTTGAAAAAAATATCAATAATTTTTTTGTTGGTTATTAAATATTTAAATAATATTTTTTATGCATAAATTGACACTACAATAGGAATAATTTGTTTAACTTAAAATTTATAATTGTTTAAGTATCACATAAAACTTTATTCTATATTTATATATCTCATATCATATTCTTATAAAACTCACAGTTTATGCATTTTAGAATTTATCAAGTTTGAAATTTGTTAGACATTTTTACCTTGAGAACTTAAGACATATAGTTGAGATATATAAAAACTCTGGTGAGTTTTAATCTAATATTCCTTGAGGGATTATTTATATTGACTAAATAAAGAATATTTTTATTTAGCTAATCTTCTTGAATATTCTAATTACCTTTGTTTTGATCAATGCCAATACTATGAATGACTGCTTAACTAAATTATTTGCATGAAGTAATATGTTAGAACTCTTGAGATATGGTTTTACACAATCTTTGTTCTTATTTGAGCCCTAACCTTATTCTTTGAATATTATTATCTTAGAAGTCGTGATTTATTTTAAAATCAAATTTATTGTTTTTCAAATCTCTACAACATTTTTTCAAAGCAATTTTCTTTTATTTTTCTTTGCGTTCTACGTTTGCACAATTCCTTGTAGTTCGACCTCGAACTTTTGATTTATTTATTACTTCACAACAACTTATATTTGGGTGATCAATTCTAAAATTGTAGTACTTAGGTCTTAGGTCCAATCAAATTGATAAGAACCTAAATATTTTTCTAAGAACAATCAAACACTCAAGGTGGGAAACAAAGTTTTTGCTATATTTTTTCAAGCTTTAATCTGGATGTATTTTTGTTTTGGTATGCCTAACTTTACTCTCGACTTAATTTGAGAATCATATTGGTGACTTGATCTGTTCTAGTTGTTAGAGGAAAATTGTGTCCGGGACTCAAGATGATCTAGTAACTACAATGAATTAGTATTTAGATCCCCTCCAATATTTTTTTTTTCAATTTTTTTCTTGGATCATCCATCATTAGTGATTTAGGGGCCGTGGCAGAGCCACTCTAGGATGTGACCACCCTCCATTTTTTTGTCTTACCATTACATATTATATATATATATATTAAGTATTTCTAACTATGCCTATCCTATTATTTTTTTGAAAAATGTTATTGAGATTTAATTTGAGGATCTAATTTAGGAGACCTAATCCAATATAACCATTGAATTAGAAGTGAGCTCCAACTATCTTAGAATTCACAACTAATCTAACAACTGCATTGAATTAAGTTCTCAAATTAGATCATTATAGCATTACTCTAATTTTGGGGTTCATTTCAGCAGCAAAAAGGTGTTCAAAAGATCAGAGTTTAAGAAATATGGAAAGAATGGGAAAGACACCAAAAATGAAGGGAAAACAAGTGAAGTTTGAAGATGTTGATTGCTGGTTCTGCAAGAAGAAGAGGCATATTAAGAAAGATTGTTTCAAATATAAAGATTGGGTGAAAAAGAACACAGGAGGGGTTCACCAACAGGAGAAACCCAAGGCCGAAGGATAATTTGTTTCTTGGAAATGCGCAGGCAATAAAAGTCGAATTCGTCGGGAGTTGTCGACTAGTATTAGATTCTGGCTTTTCTAGGATTTTAGAGGACATTTTTTATTCCCATTTTTTAGGAGGAATCTTATTTTTGTTTCTAGACTTGATGCAGTTGGTTATGATTTTATGTTTACAGATTCATCATTATCAATTTATTATGGATCAGATGTTTATGGTTTGGTATATTGATTAATGAATTATATCAAGTTGCTTTAGATGGTACTTATGAATCTTCTCTTTTATCTGAATCCTCCAATTCTTCTAATCTTAAGCGGTCACATACCTCAAAGAATTCCTCAATTTTGTCGCATAAGAGACTAGGTCATGTCTCTAGAAAACGATTGGAGTTATTAGTCAATGAAGAGATTTTAGATCCCTTGGATTTTTTTATTTGGGCGGATTGTATTAAAGGCAAAATACCCAAGAAGAGAAAGTTGGAAGTATCTAGAGCCTCGAGGTTATTGGATTTAATTCATACAAATATTTGTCATCCCTTTCCCAATCCATCATGTGGTGGTCAACTTTATTTTATAAGTTTTATTGATAATATTTCAAGATATGCTTATGTCTTCCTAATTCATCATAAGTCTGATGCATTGGATTCATTCAAGTCTTATCAAGTTGAGGTTGAAAAGCAATTAAATAGGAAAATCAAAGTTGTTCAATCCGATAGAGGAGGAGAGTATTATGGTAGATGAATAATGATGGTGTAAATTATGGAGAGTTTGTAGAGTATTTAAGGGAACAAGACATAGTTCCCAATACACCACACCAAAAACACTAGAGCAGAATGGTGTTTCAGAAAAGAGGAACCCCACCTACCAAGATGTTATTTAGAGTATGATGTGTCATTATGACTTACCAGAGTCTTTATGGGGTGAACCCTTAAAGTTCACTGTTTATATCTTAAATTGAGTTCCTTGTAAGGCTACACTTGACACTCCACACAAAATACAGACTAGTAGAAAACTAAAACTTGGTCATATTTATGTTTTGGGATGTCTTGCCGATGTCAAGTTATATAATCCGGGGATAAAGAAACTTGACTATGGGACCGCCTCTTGTTATTTTATTGGATATCCCAAAAGGTCCTTGGGTTATCGATTTTACTGTCCAGCTAGACATATGGAGATAATTGAGAACAATCATACTAAGTTTTTTTGAAGATGAACATGTCAATGGGGGTTCGAGACATAGGAAAATTGATTTCCATGAAAATAATAGGAGTATTCCAGTCTTTAATTTTTCAGTGGTTCTTCCAGCTCTTACAAATGTTTCGATCCCTCCCATAGTTGAGGAAGAAGTAGTTGTGCCTCCAATTCCTCAACAGCCTGTTACCCCAGAGGTGGAGCCCATTCCTTTAAAGAGATCTACTAGAGTGCGTAGATCAACCATACCTAATGAGTATAAGGTTTACTTATAGGAGGATGAGTTGAAATGCCTTGAAATAGATGATCCTTTGCTGTTTGAAGAAGCCCTAGAAAGAGGTGAATCTCAACATTGGAAGACTACTATTCGAGATGAACTACAATCCATGGAAAAAAAATGATGTATGTGAGTCTTATGGACAAGATGATATGTATCCAACCTAATATCAGTTATGTTGTGGGTGTGCTTGGTAGATATCAGAAAAATCCTATTTTAGCACATTGTATGGCTATGAAGAAAGTGTTGCGATACTTGCAGATGATAAAAGAATTTATGTTAGTCTTTCGTGGATCAGACAAGCTTGAGGTTGTTGGTTATTTAGACTCACATTATGCAGGATGTCGTGATAGTCAGAAGTCTACTTCTTGATATATTTTTATGCTTACCCATGGAGCTTCGACTATGCATGCTGAGTTTATTTGTTGTTATGAGGCAACTCGCCACCCGATGTGGTTGAGGAACTTCATAATGGAGCCAAGTGTTGTGGATTTTATCCACAAACCATTGGTTATTTATTGTGATAATGAAGCTGTGACTAAATATGTGAAGAATGAGCGAATGACCAAAAGTAATAAACATATAGAGATCAAGTACATTATTGTTTGTGAGAAGGTTTGAGAGGAAGTCATTGAGATCCCTCATGTGGATACCAAATTGATGGTTGTTGATCCTCTCACAAAAGGTCTACCACCAAAATATTTTGAAGTGTACGTCAGTCATATGGGAGTGGTAGAAACTTTAGATTATGCTGTTTAAAATGGGGTTTTGTCCCATTATGTTTCAGTTCATGTTTTATATTTCAATTATAATTTAAATTTTACTCTTATTATTGAATGCTAGTAGTAATAAAGGCAATAGTGCTTTTATATTTCATATTATATCTGGGTATTTATTTGTGCATATGCTATGAGGTTATAACGGCCCGGGAATATATGATAAATTCATCGGGTTATGCTTGGATGAGATATGATTAAGCAACATATCAGTAAACCTTCATTCTAATAGGTTGGTGATGGTTTTCACATAACGGTATGTTGTAATATATTAGGATGACACATTACAAGTATGACGCATGACAGACATATGAAATGTATGCTTTTGATTGCAGGAAGTGTATATATTTATTTATTATCCACTTTTTTATTAAAATTACATAAAGTTAAACTCTTAATTCTGTTAATGACAATAGCTTTGAGACCATATAACTTCTTTATTAAAACTATATAAAGTTAAACTTTCAATTCTGCTAATGACATTAGCTTTGAGACCATAGAACTGTATTGGAGTCAATAAATGGAACTCCAAAATATTCATGATCCACGTTGGTGTTGTTTTTAGTATTGGGTGAAAGTTAAGGCAATATCCAAGTTGTTTAGGCAATTATTTTTTAAAATTAAAGAGCAGCCACTCGATTTTAAATGTATTTAACCCATGTGTGTTGTTTCTTGTGTGGACCAAATGGGATATTGTTGGAACGTTTTCTAAAAACATTTCTATTTGTTCTACACATGTAGTATTATAATCATGGGTTAAAGGTTATCTAACTCAACTAGAATTGTGTAACTTAATATGTGGAGTGTGACTTCCTAAAAATAAGGAGTGAAAGTCTACTACTCTCATAGGTCTGTTTGTTTAGTGGGATTATGATAGAAAATGCAAGAAAGAGAATTTTTTTAAATTTCTTATGTGTTTGGTTAGCATGAAATAGAAAATGATAGAATTTTTTTTTTCTTCCATGCTTAGATTTTCTTACAATTAACCAATTTTTTTTTCTTGTAAAAAACACAAGGAAATGCAAGAAAGTTGTGATGTATAATTAACTTCCTATTTTACCCTAATTTTTCTTAAAATATTTAATTAGTTATTAATTTAAAAAAATCTTGGTATGAATTTAGTTAATAATATAATTTGACTCAGATACCTTTGTGCTGATGGTTGTTCGAATTAGGTTAGGAGTAACCTTTTTAAAAAAATTTAACTTTTAATTATAATACATATTTTTTCTTCTTTAAACTGATTTAATATAATTAAGGGTAATTTAGACAATTTAAAAAAATTTCTTATAACTTTTTTTTCTTTAAAACAATAAAATGAAATTTTTTTGAAATCTTCTTGCAAATTTTTTATGCTAACTAAATATATGCATGAAAATATATTTTCTTTCATTTTCTTTTCTTTCACTTCACTTTCTATTCTTTTCACTTCCCATCATTATTTTCCTCTTAACCAAACGGACCCATATGATTTCTTTGATGGATAGATGACTAAGAGATAAAGTCCTATATATATGTGGTAGTCATCCTCATCTCAATGCACTTTAACGTATCAACTTTCTATCAGTCGTATGCATCAAAAATTGGGGTAGAACACTATATTCTTATAATTCTTCTATTCAGGAAAATAAGGGGTCGTTATCCTGATTCACAATTTACATGTTTTTCAATTACCTTGTTTAAATATATGATGATTATTAGATTTGATTATAGAGAATACTATAGATCTATGTATATTAGGGTTTGATAAAAAAAATCAAACATAAGAGTTCACTTACATACAATGAGTCTCATTTTGATGTATAGTAAGTAATTGATCAAGAAGAAAAAGAAAGTGTATTAAGAGATCTCACTTTAATGAATTAGGTCCATATATCCTCAAATTAAGTCCAAGTAACATTCCCCTTAAAATGAAGTCATGTTGTATGAATTGATGAATTTTTTTCCGCATCCTACAAATTCGTTAGATTGATTGTGGTTAAATGGTTGAATGTAGCAATCACACTGTTTTGAGGGTTTAGTTAATAGAAATTAACTAATAAAATTGAAACTATATAGTAAAATATTGAAAGATTTGCTTCTAAAGAAAGGAAAGCACCATGCAAATCAATGTTCCATTGTTTTGCATTGTCACTCCTGAAATGAGAAAAATGGCTGTTCCGTGTTTGTATGGGAGGAATAATGTTTTACTTGAAACTTGAAACTGGTTCTCATTCGTTGGGTCCTTGCCAACAGAATTAGCAGGCCGCCCCTTCATCAACTCCAAGTGCTTCTTACACATATCAACTCCAAGCCCTATTATAGAGTACAAAACACCTGATTTTTCCTTGCCTGCGTGCAAAGTTATGCCCAATTCATAATTTGGTCTTTCAAATTAGCAATACACCACAATTTGAGCCTGCACGAGCACGACACCCATGTTTGCTTGTTTGTGTCTAACGTGTCCGTGTATGTGCTGTTTTTCTTGGTCATACATGGGACTTATACTAACAACGGGTCCCACCAAACATCAGTTTCACATCTCAGATTTCAAAACTTTGAAATGTCTTGTCCACACTCATGACAAACATTTGTTGTTGCCGTTTCTTACTTTGGTGCGTCAAGACCAAGGGGCATAGAGATCTTGGGAAAGTCGGCCTGACAACCCCTTTGCGGAGCAGTTTCCCCTATAATAATAATAATGTTAGTGAGAAAAATTGTAGTGGCAATAAAAAAATATTTTTTGAATCGATAAATCATAACGACAAGACTCTGGAGTCATAATCATTATATACCACTTTAATTTTTGTCGAATACTGTATCAAACACACATACAAGTCATTCTATAGATTTAAAAAATAGATTAAAAATTAGACTTGATAATTTCAATCATTAATTTTATTGTGGGTCATAATAATGATTAAGACCCATTACCTATTCAATAGTTGAGATTATTAAATCTAATTTTTAAATCTAATTTTTAAGTTCATCTAATATTATTCTAAGTCATTAGGAAGTCCACTTCACACAAAAGAGTTGTTTGATCAAGTCTAATTTGTTGTTGTCGTTTCATACTTTGGTGTTGATCCAATGATTTTACTGAAGTCACAACATTATATCAACAAATTATATCAAATTTTTAGGTCCAAATAAGATTACTCTTCCTCTCTCTCTCTCTTCTTTCTCTCTACCATCCACCACCATTATCCCTCTTCTCTCCCACACACATAAGTTCTCACTTAACTCAATGTCTAAATAGTACTAATATAGTATATAAACTCGAGTTATTTTAGAAATTTAATTAACGCGGAATTAAGTTTTTTCCCATAAATTGCTACTTTTATTAAAATACTCTAATAGTGTGACACTATTAACTAAATAAGTTGAGTTAAAGTTGACTAATACTCGACATAAATGAAAATTAACACGAAACAATCGCTGGAAATTAACATGAAACAATGGCCACCCTAGATAATGGCACAGTTAAAAGAAGAGAACCTTTTTGTAACTTTAAGAATCCCTAGAATTTCTATCAACTTTTGGGACTTAAATATAAAGATCAGAGAAATTTTAGTGTCCCAGCAACCTTGTTTTTTCTGTTGCAATTTTGATTTCCACATATCTCTATTGATACTAAGATAGAAAATCGTGGGATCCGGCTAAAAGTTGTAAGAACACAATCTGATTCTATCCTAATTTACCCAACCTTGAGAGTTTCAACCGTGTTTTTGAGACACGGAAAAGAATGGTCATGCTTAATAGTGAATGTCCCCCGAGTCTCATAAGCAGCAGTTCTGGTGTTAAGAATTCCTTGATGTGGTTTTATTTCAGAGAGAAAGTATAGGAGATATCATTTTAACTCTGGTTAAATGGTGCAATGAAATGATCGCATTTTTCTTGTGCAAAGTGTTTTATTATGGTTCTTTTTATTGAAACAAACCTGATATAATGCTGAAAGATTTGCTTCCAGGCTCATGGCAATCACCATTCAAATCAAAGTTACACAGCCATGACTGATCGTCGCTTCTGAACTGATATAGCTGGCTTCGTCGCCTCTTGCCAGCAGAATTAGCAGCCTGGCCCTGTCATCAAGTCGGAGCGCTTCTTACAACCATTTACAAACTCTGGATGCCATGAAAAAAAAAACCCCAAATTGGTGGAAAACTTTGAGGTTGAAAAGAACAGCTTTGGAGAAATACAATCTTGAATCCAATCCTGGGCTCTGACAATCTCTTTTTTAAATTGCTCATAAGCTGCAGCTAAGGGAATTCAAGCTCCACCATTCTTTTTGATTCATTGCATTACAATTTGTTTCGAAGGCAGCAGAATTCTGCTCAATATTGTAAAACCTTGAGGTGGGGAATGGTGGTGTTTCAGATCGTTTCCCCTCGTAACATGAGGGATCTTTTAGAATTCATTCCCATTGGAAACTTCTCGGGATTATGTACATTGAGACTCCTGAGTTTGTTACTTAATTACTCAAACTCTCTGACATTTAAATATTACACACATACTCCATGAGATTTATACGCACGTAATATGTAAACCCTTATTGTCAATGTCTGTTAGTATATCCGTTAATAAATTACACCCAGACGTCTTGAAATTTGTTGGTGTGTAATACTTAAACTCCTGAAGTTTAAAATGTTATACTTAGATCAAAAATATTATAATTAAAGATAGAATATCAAATATTTTAAATTTCACAACTAAAATTCAAGTTCTATTGTATCATTTATTGAAATAAAATCAAAAATCAAAAATTTAATTTTTTTTAAAAGAATCATAATTAGTATACAATTATACTAATTATTGAAATAAAACTAAAAAAATTAAATAAGAGGCTAAGTCATTCATAAAAAAACATAAATTTTACAACTAAAATTCATGTATTGTTATGTCATTTATTAAAATAAAATCAAAAATAAAAATTTGATTTTTTTTTTTATAAATTCATGATTAATATATTATTATACTATTTATTAGAATAAAACTAAAAAATCAAATAAGTGATCAAACTGTAATAGACACAATATCTTCTAGATTTAATTTAGATAATTTGGTAGTTTAATTTGATCGTTTAAATGACCAAATTAAATTCCAATAGATAATACAATTACATACCAATTATGATTTTTGAATAAAAAATTAAATTTTTATTTTTGATTTTATTTGAATAAATGATACAATAGAACATAAATTTTGGTTGTAAAATTTAAAATTTTAATATTATATCTTTGATTGGAGTATTTTTGGTCTAAATATAACATTTTAAACTTGAGGGGTCTAAGTGTTAAACATATACAAACTTCAAGAGATTTGAGTGTAATTTATTAACGGATATTGACAGTACGGCTCTAAGTGTTAAGTGACAAATCTCATAAAGTCTGAATGTAATTTTTCCAAAATTTTTCAGACCATTTATATTCAAATTTAAATTTGACTTAGAGTTAGTGATAGTCTTAGTTTTTGTCAATTATCGGCAATGCAATTGGAGACGGCAATCTGGGTGGAATGTTTGATGGTTCTGTATTTGAAGTCGTCGTTGATTGTGTTTGAATTATGATGGGGCTTTGGTTTGATGGACATATGGGGAATGGTTTGGGTTTTTGGTTTGTGGGTTCTTGGTACTAGGAGGACTATATTTTTGTGGTCCATGGATAGGATATCACTAGACGGCATAAGGGATTGAATAATATTATTTGAATTTAAAATTTTGATTTAATTTATTGATATAATGATGTGATTTTAATAGAGTTATTGGATTAAAATCAAATTTTAATGTTTAATGAGTTTTACAATTAATTTAAAGATTATAATGAATTAAATCAACAAATTAGGTCTCGATATCATTACTCTAAGATAATTTGAGGTGTTTTAACGTTTTGAAAAAGGGAGAGAAAGAATGGGAGAACAATTGCAGAGGTAGGTTGGGAGTTCGCTATCTTGCTGTCTGTCGTTAGTGTGCCACGTGCAGGGGCGGAGCCGCACATGTCTTCTTCAAATTTTTTTTTTGACATAAAATTTAGATATATTTAATTGCGTATACCCTTAATTTTTATTTTTTTTATATTAGATATATATTTTTTAAAATAAAATTTAAGCATATTTAATTGTGTCTACCTTATTATTGCGTTATTGTGATATCAATTAAGATATACCGTTACTTAAATAAAAATTAATTTTTAAATAATATTATTGAAACTAATACATTGTGATATTAAATATAGTATTGAGTCCCTATATTTAATAACTAGTCATAACTCGTGCCTAAAAGGTATGATAAAATATAAAATTCGAGTGTTCAAAAAATTGATTCTATTATATTAAAATTTTTCAATATGTGTATACTATTGTATATAAATAATGTTTAAAATAAAAACTATGTTAACTACATATTAATCAAATATTAAATGATTAAACATATGATAAAAATAAGTAATGTGATATTTTTAAGGAGAAATATATAAATAATTAAATATGTGATAAAAATGAGTGATGCGACATAACGTTTGAGTCTGACAGAAGGATGATGAGTGAGGTAAGTGATTGATGATGGTTTTAAGAGGAGAAATATGACTGAGATACAATTTAAAATATGAGCTATTTTTATTGTATAGATATCTATTATCCATCTAATAGTCAAAAACCATTGCGCTCTTACCACCGATTAAATTTTGAATTTTTTTTGATCATGATATAAAATTAAATTTCGAATTAAAGGCAACTATTATTATTCTTAAATTTTTAGACACATTTTGGATATGTTCGAATAATTTTTAGACATATCGCGGTCATTTTTCTAAATTATGGGACTATTTTGTCATTATATAGAAATCAGCTTACAAAAATTATAAAGTAATAAATGACATATTGTTATTATCATTTTGATATCATTGATTTGTAATTCTTTTAAATAAAAAACAATAATCAGATTCAATCGTAAAAAGATGATAATTAGTCTTATACAAAGTTTTAATTAATTTACTTTTATTTTTTGTTTGTTCATTCCATACAAATAATTTTTTAACATTTTATGTTTAATAAATTTTTACGTATAATTATAGTAAATATGAATTTATGAATTTCTATGGCCAATTGAAAAAAAAATATTATTTAGATCTAATTTGATGGCATAATTTAATGCACCCCTTTGATTAAAAATAGACTCTATTTAACATTAAAATTTACGATTAAAATAAAAGTTACATTAAATTAAGTCTTTATAATATTAATAAAAAAATTAAAAATTTATTAACGTGTCTATCGTAAAGTATTTTTCTGACCTGTGATGACTCGCATTCCAGACTTGGAGTTTCACGCTCTTCCAGGGTTGGTGGTGACAATCCTTTTTTCGATGAGTTATTTTGGCGAAAGATGTACCTCTGTTGTGTGATGAATATTCCCAGTTTTCCATGGAGATGCTCACAATTGCTGATCGTATTTGGTGTGCTTGTCTATTGGTGGTTCAAAGATGCAATTGGATTTTTCATGGCCAATTCTTCCACATCTATAACAAAAATCCCCCAATCTTTCGAATCGGAGCTGGATCAATCTTCTAGGTGCTCCCTTCATCGGCATCCAGAAGTGATTTCGAAGTGGGTGCATAAGGTCTAAAATTACCCTTGTACGTCGGTAATTTTTCCCGACTGTTTTTTGGGCAATTTTTTCCTCTGCTTCCACTAGCTTGCCAAGGGCATTTGCAATTCTCTTTGCATTTTCTGGTGTAATCATATCGGGGAGAGCCTATGAGTTTGTATCCAGAAAGGGGTTGAGTTGAAGTCTATGTCGGCTATGGGGGTTGCCTTTGTCCATTGTTTGAGCATATGTAGCTAGCCCTTGATCAACCAAGGGCACTGGTTATAGATTTTCTTCTTTGGTTCCTCGTTTGCAAAAACAAATATGAAGGTATCATCATCCCCTTCATGTATTTCCAAGTTGCTTACTGCATTCTAGGAGCGATTGAGAATAATCTTGACAGCATTCTTGTTGATATGCTTGTCAGATTAAATTTTCCCAACAAGGCAGCCGTTCTCCCCGAATTGAGCGGTATTTTCATCT
The DNA here is from genome assembly GCA_963454935.2 of Ilex paraguariensis. NCBI lineage: Eukaryota > Viridiplantae > Streptophyta > Magnoliopsida > Aquifoliales > Aquifoliaceae > Ilex > Ilex paraguariensis. Next base: position 114,839 of record CAUOFW020010279.1, read on the forward strand.
GGGTTGAGCTGAATTGTGAGCTCTGTATCAGTGCTTTGTAGTTTGTCCATAACACAGTGTGGGTGTGAAGGATGGGTGGTTGGGTGAATGGGTTATTGAAAAGGAAGGGGTGAGAACTGAAGGTCACAAGAAGAATGGGTAATTTATGGGGTTGTAGAAAAAAAGTGGGTTTGAGAAATAGATAAAGGATTTACATATATTTACTAAGGCAGTAGGAGAGGGAGGGGAGGAGGAAGAGACAGATGGAGATGGAGTCTGAAGATCACAAGAGGAATGGGTAATTTATGAGGTTGTAGAAAAAAAAAGGTGGGTTTGAGAAATACTTAAAAGGGTGCACAGATATTTACTAAGGCAGTAGGAGAGGGAGGGGAGGAGGAGCAGATAGATGGCGATGGAGGGGCAGGAGGAGTGAGCATTTGCTCAAAATGGTAATCGCCATGGAGGGAGAGGGGAAAGAAGATCTACCTAGAGAGCAGCGAATGCATTGAATATTACAATGACACCTTAGTATTAGAAAAATCCTCCATTTATTGGACCTTAAGTCTGACTGTGAGAATGCATGGAACAATGCCATAGGAATACTTTAAAGCAATTTCTTTTAATCTCGTCGAAAAATTTATGTGTATGGAAAGACAAATGCTTTTGAGTTGAGCATATTTTATAATTCACAACATTTGTTTATGTAGTATTGGGTTTCAAGCCCCTAATTAACAAAAAATGAATAAAGGACATCAATGCAAGTATTTTTTTAAAAAAAAGGAGAAAGTGTATTACATAACAGAAGTATCGTCTTTGATTGATATATATGAATGGATGAATTTCATATGTGTTTTACACTGTATAACAATAAAATATTTGTTTTACTAAATTAAGTGACTACTAACTTACTGAAGATAAAAATGAGCAAAGGCACTATAAAAATTTTCTAAAAAATTTAGAGGGACAATGTGTTAACTTGAACTTAGCTTTGTCGACTTTAACAATGTCCATGCGAAAATCCCTCAAAAATCAGTAGGAAAACTATCAGTAGGTCTTGCTTTGGGCGGGTAATAAACATTTTTGTTATTTGGAGATGAGACGGCCGTCATTTCACCAGACCGTCATATAGATAATGAGAGAGTTGAACATGGTACCTCTGGAATCAATGAAGATAATACACCAATAACTGAAAACACAATCCGATTACAAAAGGATGGAACCATCAGTCACACTTATTTATGATAATACATAATTTTAGAAGCCTTTTTTTTTTTTTTTCAAACCGAAAAAAAAGAAGCAACCTTTTACTAAAAGCCAACACATTTCACAAGCTACATATGTGAAACCCAAAATGAGGCTCTCCCATACAGATATCGATTAGACAAAGAACACTTCACTTGCCGAACTTATCCATGCATGCGGAAATCAGGATCATTCAAAAGCCTTTTGTCGTCCAAGGCCAATGAGCTTTCCTGCTGCTGCCAACAATAAAAAGGGAATTGCAAAAAAGAGCAGAAACCAGGCTTCATTGGGCGAGATAGACATTATGCAGCACATGTAGGATCCAAACAGCATCGACACCGTGATCTGTGGCCATGGTTTTAATGGGAATCCATGTAGGAGAAAGATAACCACAGCCAATGACCCAACAAACCCTATGGAATTGAACAACAGGAATGATTGTGTTATGATCGACTCCTGTTTCTTCAGTTGAAGGTTGCTGCCATTTGAAGTGTAGTTATATGAGTAGTGCGCTTTAAATGTGCCATCGGGGGAATGAAGTGCTGCTTGGTAGGTAATTGTTGTTACCATGGTGGCCATCAGCAACAACATGTGATGATTTGCCACTCTGATGGAAGGCACAATACTGCTTTTATCTGTTGTCTTCAACCCCTTCCTTTTGTCATCCTGAGCGGCGTACTGGTTGGTATCACGATTGGCAAGATCTCGGGCTCTCAAGGCTCCAGCTTGATGAAGGATATTGTAAACTTCTACATCAACACTCTGAGAATACTCTAGAACATCCAGGATGTCCAGAGCAGTAAATCCGCCACAACTAGTGGCATTCACATCTACCAGTTCACTAGTACTTTGATTGCGGGTGAGTAAAACTTTTAACGTCTGCGAGAAAGATAGGCAAGTGTCAGAACAAGGTAATCTCAATCCTACCAAGTAAAACTAAACAGATTACATGCATTCAGCTGCAAAGAAACATGGAACCAATAAACAATCTTGTTTCAAATGGTAATTTTCTATATAACACCTAAGATACATTACTCAGGTCCTATGAAACAGATCTCTTCTCAACAGGACTACTTTAAGAATTCCAGAAAGATTTTCATCGTCATCATCAAACATGTCAAACCACCAATTAAAGAAACATGCAACAATCTATAAGAGGAAAAACATGATTTTTAAATGGTTTAGCATTCATGCAAAAACATTACGAACCTGGCAGTTTGAATTGAAGCTAATGCATCAAAATAGATAAACTCTAAATCTGATATTATATCTGGGTAAATTGTTAGCTGAGCAAATTAAGATTACTACCAGTTTTTCAGAACAAAAGTTGTCTAATTCTATTTTCACAGAGAAGATAGCACTGCAAAACATAATTTTTGTTATTGAAGAAGATTGAGAACAAATTAGAAAGAAAGAAGTCATTGAGATATTTAGTCTATAATCGAGTAAATAGTTATTGATTGGTCTACCTTGTGCACCATATAAGTGGCCAAAATGAGCCTGCAAAATTGCTTCTCCTAAAATTTGCAATATGCAATCAAACAGATGCTATTTGGTTTAATAGGAACAAGGCAAGATTGCAACAAGAGGTCAACTACACAAATCAAGTAGCATGTTTGCAGGCTTCATATCGCCATCAGTTTCAAGATGTGCTCAGGGGGAATCAGATTCATGCAGTTGTTACTGCTAAGCGGTCTGCTCTCCTTGATCAAGTTCTTACAAGATCAATTTTGATGGGACAATTTTCAAGGATATGGATTTTGCGGGAGTTGTTGTTAGGGATTGCAATGGATGCTTTGTTGCGGGTCAAAGCAGGCTTATACGTGGAGTTAATAAGGCAGATCAGGTGGAAGCTTGGGCTGCCTTCAGTGCTACCAAACTTGCTTTGGAGTTGGGTATCAGAAGAATGTAGCTGGAAGGAGATTCAAAGGGCATCCATTGATTCTATAGCTACGAGACAAGGAAGCTTTTTCAGATACTGGGAACTTTCTTGATCAGATAAATGCTTATGCGGATCAGTTTCCTTCTTTTTCATTATCATGGGTCCAAAGGTTGGCTAATGCAGCTAATGGTGTAGCTCATACAATTAACAAGATACACGTTAAATTGTCAAAGATTATGTTGTATGGAGAGCGAACCCACATGAGTTTTTGGTAGCTCCTCTCCAATTTGATGTTTTAAATTCTTGATCAATGAAAATTCTATCGGGACTTATCATAAAAAATATATATTGATGATGCACAAATTGATCTCGTGCAAGATCAACAGTTAAGAATATGAATAGAAACAATCAATGAGCAATAAACAGACAATTAATGGTAAAAAGGTAAATAAAGAGCTAACACAGAAATTTATAATGGTTTGGTCCGGGTGACTTACTCCACTCTCGTAAACGACAGTGGTGGCCTGAGTCTTTTATTAATGGGTGAAATTGCTAGAGAGAGTATTCTCCTAAAGTATTACGGTGCTTATAAAAGGAGAGAGGAGGGTGTATAAGGGGAAGTGTAGAGGCTTCAGAGGCGTGCCCTCAATACTGAGAGGGCGTACATTATATAATTAGGGTAAGGCGGTGACGTGAGTGAAAAGTCTTCCATAATTTTGGTAAATACAATATTAATAGGATTAGATCTCCGTATCCCGTTATTCTCTCGCTCGTGTCCCCATTCTGTCAGAGGATGATGTTGATCTTGAGCTTGAACCTGGACTTGGGGCTTGACTTGGATTAGTCTTGGATTTGTATTGGAGTGAAGAGGTCAAAGGAGAGGGCTAGGGGGCAGCCTTGGGCGGTGCCTGGCTTGGTTGACCCCAAGGCAGCGCCTGGCTTGGCTCTCACTTGGGCGTTGGCCTTTGGCTTTGGTTCCACTTGACTCCTTCTTGATTTGTGAGCAAGTCCAATTCCTTTTAGGCTCCAGTGATTGAGACTCCTTTTGATTGGTTGACCCAATATGGGAACTTATTCAATTAATAATTCAATATTTTTAGAACTATTCTTTTACTCTTCTATATGTGGATTTGAGAATGTGTTCTTTGCACGGATCTAAGTCATAAAATTTGCAATATTCAATCAAACAGATGCTATGCTCCTTAAATACTTTGATTCTCAAAGATGATTTACAGTCCGCATTTGAGGAGGATAAAGATGATTTTCGTATCCAACAAATAATTGTAGAAATAAAAGGGAATAGCAAAAAATTGCCTGGATTTGTTTTCTTGAAATGGCCAGATGCAGAGGCGTCTTTCCATCGTAATCCTTCCCGTTAATGAGATGGGCGTATTCCCTATTTCTCTCAAGCCATTCCACCAAGAACCTGACTGCTCCAACTTGATTATACAAAACCGCGGTGTGAAGACAGTTCTCCCCTGGTACAGTGACCATTTTCACTGTCTTAGGGCATGCTTCGAGAATTACCTTCAAGGCCTCCACTCTGCCTCTCCTCGCCGCCGCGTGGAGAGGTGTTCCGCCATGCTTGTCCCGTCGAAGACATTCGTTTGCATTTCTCGCTATTAGGCTTATCAGGATCTCTAGATCTCCATTGCTGGCAGCCACATGTAATGGAGTGTTCCCATAATCGTTCAATTCCTCTTCACATTCAAATCCATCCTTCATTTCAGATAAAATGCCAATCGCGCTATTTGCTACTACTCTCTTTTGACAGCAAGTATCAAGATTTGCGTTATTCCGGGAGGAGAACTTGTGAGCTATTTTCACTTCAAATACTTGTTGCTTTGGTGGGCAAGTATCGAGAAGTGGTAAATTGCAGGAGGAGGACACGCGAGGTAATTCCATAGTTTTGCATTGTTTACAGTCACCAAAGTTGGTCGGAGAATACAAAGTACGCCACCAAGACCTTGAAATCTCCGGTAATTCACTGCACATCGCGATCAGTAAATACTCGATTTTTCGGGGGAAAACATTCACATCGAACTGAGATATAGGGAAGTAAAACTTATCGCTCGCCCCAACCTCCTTTTCTGGTGATGCATCCGAATAATCGCCGAAGGGCCGGTCTGAAACCCTCGATAGCCCAAACAGTAATGGAGCTTCATAATCTCCGACCGATGAGATCTCCGTCGACTCCGCGACATCCACTGAGTAATTCATAATTTCTCTAAAACTGAAGTCTGGAACAGCACCAACAACAGAAGGACAACAATTTTCTCAATCAAACTTCAAACTTCACCTACTCTTCGACGAAAGGACGGGCCCAGCCTTATCGTTTACTTTTACTTTACTCGGTCTTCACGCGGCGAGGTTTTAATAATTTTATTTGGGATAAATTACACTTGAACACCCTATGGTTGTTGATAATTGTGAAATATCTTGTAAGTATTGTTAATTATACTGACATTTATGTTAGATTTTACCAAACATCAACAATGGAAATGGAGACAACACAATCAGCACTTGGAAAATTATGTTATACAAGATCTATCCCTATCTTAAGTAATCTGTCATCCTATGTTTGATTCTCTCTTAAACGTATAGGCACACACCATTATTATCGAACAATATCTCTTTCCCATGGTCCACCACCCTCTTACCACCTTGGTAACTTTCTCTCTCATATTACGTGTATATATATCTATGTATGTATATAAGTCTATTTATTCTAAATCCGGTTACTCTTGCTCGTTGACCTCTATTATCTCTCATCTATCTATATATATATATATATATATTAAAAAATTGTATTACTCGTCACTGGGGAGGGAATCACTGGTTGCAAGGTATTGTCTCTTGTTGGACGCATCACAACTCTTCGTTTTGTTGGATTTCAAGATAATTGTAGGGTTTAGTGGTTGGAGTATTTTTGTAAAAGTCTGAAATACACGTTAATCTAGGAATGAATGGTCCATTCAAGAATAGTAGTCCGTTAATCTAGGGGCAAGCTGGCTAAAAAATGGGAAGGTTGCAATTTGACATTGATCCTAACCACAGCTATATGAGGGTTTGCGATTGTTGGTTTATATGCTTGTAAAAAGAATTGATCACATGTGATGTTATGTTCAATTTATAGGCATAAGGTTGGATAGGAGGCTAAACAAAAAAAAATTAAAATTTTTTTTTTGCTTTAGCTTTGGCTTTAAATGGTATTGTTTAAGAAAAATACTAAATTGTATGAGAATTTTTCAGTGGTCAACCTTAACATTGACCATTTGAGAAATACCCATGAAATATAAATTCAAAGTAGAAGGGAGAATAATCCAAGAGAATACTATATAACTGTAACAAAAATTTGTATTACAAATAAAAGGGAATCATTAGATGAATGAGTCCCATCAACTTTTTTAAATGGAACCCATTGATCTAATAATCCCTCTTTATTTGAGATACAAATTTGAATTACATAGTATTGCTCATAATGTAAATATAAAAAATACGATGGGACACCTTGATATTATCAATTACCCAAGGGTGTATCAATGATATTTGCCATCGTCTTTTAAGTCTTTCTAAACTTTACCTAATCTCCCGTGTAAACCCTCTGGCACAACACCATGTCCCGACCCATTTTTCTTCCCACGAAAATTCTCCGAAGTTTGTGATCACAAAGAAGAGGAAAACGTAGAGAGAGAGTGAGATTCAAGCTTTGTGATTTTAATCAGTTGCCGGAAAAACATCACACAATTGTAACAAAAAAGAAACGAACATGGCTCCGGCGATGTCGAAACTTGCCGTTAATGACCCCACTGGTTTTGAACTAAGTCATAGAGATCACTCAAACATTAAGCAAGAACGTTCACCGACGGAGTTTCTTATTGCTTGCAAGAACAATGTGGTGGAGTTTGTGAGACAGGCGATCCAAAAACGCCCAGAACTCGCAAGGTCCAGAGACATCAATGGTTACACTGGCTTGCACTTCGCTTGTGAAAATGGGAACATCGAGATCGTGAAGGAGCTGGTCATGTTTGACTCTCATCTGTGTCTTCTGAGGGACTGGCACGGTAGAATTCCTCTTCAAATTGCGGCGATCGTCGGAAATTTAGAAGTTCTGAAACTGTTAGTCAAGGATTGTCCAGAATCTATTACTTTAGAGTCTGTTACTCGGGTGACCCTTTTCCGGGAAAATACTTTTCACTTGGCCCTGAAAAACGATCGGTGGGAGTTCTTTAAAGTGTTGATGACAGAGATTGAGAAGCTCAAGTTGGACCATGAGGACCTTCTGAACTGCAAGGACAACAATGGCGACACAGTCCTCCATATTGCATCCGATAAGGGGCAAACTGAGGTTTGACTCTCTCTCTCTCTCTCTCTCTCTCTCTAACTCAGACATCCATACACATTACACACATGAGCTTTTGCACAGAGTGAATGAGGGTTCATGGTGATTGAGAACATATTCTGATCAGATGTACCCGTTTGCCACTGTAACATTTGTTATCTGTGTTCATCGTGAATAATAGTTCGATATATGTCAGACTTGACCAATCATCATTGAAATTCTAGATGAGGAATGCTACTGTTGTATAAATTACTTAGATTTACTTGTTATATTTCACCCTGCTTGTTATCCTAAATTTTCTTACTCAATCCTTTGTTTTTTAATTAACAGAAACACCACAAAAAGAGAGAGAGTGGCATTTGCCAAAAAAAAAAAAAATCTAAAAGCAGAAAATGTTTTGATATTTTTTCAAGGTATGCTCCCTTTTGAAACTTAAGTGCATGAATAGTAGTAAATGTGCAGAACACCCGTATATCAAGACTCATTAAGGTTATTTATTTTACTTTGGGTTCTGATTCTCTTATTGGCAATTGATGATAGTTATACATACTGTTTTCATGTTTTTAGCAATGGCTGATAGATCGCCGAGCTCTACATTGTTGAATGCAATTCTTGTCAATTTCTTGTTAAATGTCATATAATCTTCTATTCGGAATACTTCAATTTTGATGCAGATAATAAGTTTGTTGCTCAAGGACAACACTAAAAAAGGGCCTTTGGTGCAAGTAGACTCAAAGAACAACGTGGGCCACACAGCCTTACACCTTTATTGTCAAACTAGTTCTTGTCTGACTAGTTCTGGAAGGTATATCCTCCAACTCTTCCATGAAGCTGAAGCCCAGGAGAGAGTTCCATTGCAATCTCAATCACCACCACCGAAATCCACCACTATGGACAGGCTGATGCGGGCTAGGATATCCATTGAAGTAGTTGCTGTGCTTGTGACTGCTTCAATTTTCTTTGCAGGGGTTGCTTATCAAGCTCTTCCGAGTTATGGCAATGTTTTCCCACTAGCTCAACAGGCTAAAAATGATACAATCAGTGTTGTAGGTATCCTCTCAGATCCAGGTTTAATTCCAGATGGCTTCTACTTCATCCTATCCAATACGGTGGTGTTTGTCTTGAGCATGGTGGTGATACTGGTGGCGATATGGTTACTGGACAGCCCATGGTCATTTAGTGTTAGAGTAGTTACGCTTTTTCTTGCAAGCACAATTTCCTTCGCATATGCACTTATGGTGAAGAGGATTGTGCCTCACTTTTTCATTAGTATCATTGGCTCTTTGAAGGTCTCAAGCTTTTTGGCTGTGTGGTTATTTGATCTAGCTTTCATGATCCTTTTATTGGCAGTGGTGCTCTGCTCATAGTTGTAACACCAACCCAACCATAGCACCTAGGTCACTGTTGACCAAAGCGTTTGGCCTCTGACTCTGTCCTTAGCCTTGGCCTTGAACATCTGAATGCTGTCCTTGATTTCGGACCTTTGTTGACCTCGACCTTTGTTGTGCCTTAGCCTCTATTGACCCTGTGTTTGATGTTTGCCCTCAGCCTTTGTTGATCTTGGTTTTAACGTTGTTCCCATCCTATGTTGACATTAAGTTCCAGTCTCTATTGACATTTGTTCTTGGCCAGCCCCAGACCGCTGTCCTTTATATGGTTTGTTGTATAAAGAGCTGTAAGAAAAAGTATACAGCAATGAGAGAAGATAGCGTCTTCATCCTTCCCGGCTATACTTTCTTCTTAAACTCATTTGTATTCCATGTGTTTTGTTTATCTGTATAAACAGCCAGGAGGGCTTTCTGTATTACAGAATGCATAGAAGGGTTGTTAGTTTTGGTTGCTTATACATTGATTCTTATAGGAGTTCTCTATTGAAGAAACCAAATTTCATTACTGATGAGATGCTTGAAATAGCAAAGTTGAAAAATATATTTGGAGCAATTAGCAGGTACAATTACATAACAGGAAGGGAAATAGTCTCCAATGTTACAAGTAAGTGGTTTTTATTATGGCTCATTTTAAGTTGACTTATGTGTTTTTATAGCGGTGGCACTAGAATAAGTTGTAAATTTATTCTTATTTCTAATAATTTTAGTATAAAAGTTGAAATATTAAGACCTGAATTATACTTTCTTTACTAAATTGAGTTAGGAATTCAATTTATTTATACCAATTTTGCATCATAACTAAAGGAAAGTCAGAGGTCTTGTACTCTAGACCCAAATTCATAAGATTATATCATAATGTCACAAAATAAGTCACATCACCTAAAAATCAAACCGGAACAAATAATATTATGCTTGTAATATTTTATCGTTTATGAATTGATGTTTGATCACTCACGCAGTCGAAGCACATGGAGTTTAAAGCTTATGAATTATAACAAATTGTCTATGTCATGATTTGAAGTGTGGAAATTATGACTAATATGTTTAGGAATTGAAAATCTGGTCTAATACAATGAGCTAATAATGCATCAAATGATACTCTCAATGAAAAATTCAATACTTGAATTCTAATAATATAATTCTAATAATATACTTGAAAAATGCATCAAATGATACTCTCAATGTCACGTTAATTATCATATTAGAAAATTAGGTCAATTTTTTAATTTTTTTTTATAGAAAGTAATTAATATTGCATAAATAACCTTTCTTTTGGGTCAATGCAATATTATTACTAAAAATGGCTTGAAATTTATAGTCTCGTCCTCCTGTTGCCTGTAATAACGCTTGACAAAAAAAAAATAAAAAATAGAGCCCCTTTCAAGGGAAAGAAAAAGCAGGAATTCCTCCCGTAGTTATTGGATTTGGGATATCCTGAACAACAATAACAAGAATCTTAAATCATTATTAGGCTGGAGAACCCCACTATCCAAACAACCCCTAGGAACCCAGTGAGGGTTAAAGCACAGAGCCAGCTTCCGACGAATTGCGCCTTCTTCAGCTTCGTTTACTGCTCTCTCTCTCTCTCTCGCTCTCGCTCTCGCTCTGATCGCAAATGTTCTGGCTCAACGCTTCCTCAGTAGTTTTCTTCTTATTGTTTTCGATTTTGAGATCCTGAAAGAGATCGCGTTGATGACTCCATAAAAATTCAAACTCAACAGACCGGAATGCAGGCTCTCTTTAGAGAAGCTTGCGTGTCGACTACCCCGCTGAGCTGAGCTGAGCGATTCTAATTCTCTCTTTCTCTCTACACACACACACACACTCGTTTTGTTTGAATGAATTTGATTTTTGATTAGATTTAAACTACGTGTTGTGGGAAAGGAAGGTTGCAATGAGGATAGCAAAGCTCCCTCTTCTGAAATCTATAGCTGAAGACTTTTTGCTGGCAGAATCGAACCTATTACTTAAAATTGCCACTGCTGAGTAATCTCTTTACCCATTTCAGATCACCTGTTTCGCTTTAAATTAATGGTTGTATTTTTTCATTTAACATGATTTGAAGATTATGTTCACATAAGTTTGTGACTGAAATAATTTGATAGAGTCGTACAAATTTTTTTGTTTTGTGAGTATAGTGTGGATGAGGATGAAACAATGGTTAATATTCCAACACTTGGACTGAGATATTCTATTTTTCAAGTGATGCAAAAAACTATGCTACTGAATCTACTCTTTCTGCAACTACTGAAACTTCTGATTTATCTCCAACTAGATTGTTATTAGGTAGGGTTTAGAGATCTTATATTGTCTCTAAATGAATGTTTAAATTGTTCTTAATTTTTGATTGTTTGATGAAAGACAATAATCTTGTTGCTAACTTTCTGGACATATTTGGTTGTCTAATCCATTGTGATGTTGATTATCCTGCTTTCTACTCTGTTTTCTTGGTGTTCTTGTTTGAATTTTTTTTCTTTCTTACATCTTTTTGGATTCTGTATTTCTCAAAAAATCATCAAGTGATGAAATTCAGATAAATCTTAGGACACCATTGTACACAAGAAGTTAAATTGTGCTCAATAATACAAGCGAATTATTTGAACTTAGTGTTTGAAGTATATTACATTATCAATGTCTTTTCGTTCTATCTATTGACAGAGGATTGTTCTATTTGTAAATGGTGTCAAATTAGTTTTGAACCACAGTATTTTTGTAATAAGTTTATTGTACAAGTCAACAAACATTGATAATAATAGCAATTGAAAGTACAATAGCGTTGCGATAAACATACCTTGAATAGATGATGAAAAGCGGACTACAAAAACGGTTGTGCAGGCCCAATTGGAGTGGTTGGATGAACAATTGGGAGGATGCTTAGCAAAATTATTTTGTAGATTAAGTTCATGATGTATAATGTTGGATTTTGTTGATAACACGGTGGATCCATAGAATAATTTCTTAGAAGTTAAAACACTTGATCTTTTCTTGCTTACGAAACTGGTTAGCATTTGCAGTTATATGTTTTTGGCTTTTACTAATACAACTAGTTCAATGGAGTAATTCTACGATTTGTTTGTTTTTAGCAAAAACCTAAATGTCTTTGGTTGGAATGAGGTCTGGTAAGCATCCATGTTTGTTAATGCTGGTGAAATGAAGTGGGCTTAGTATAACTTGTAATGTGGTTTTGTTTTTGATTTGAAATTGATGTAATTTTTTTTTTTTCAGATTTGAATCGTTATGTTGGTTCATTAGCCTATTTGACAAAATCATTCTATTTTTGAGTTCGTTATGAATTGGAAATCTAAAATTTTATCAGTCAAATTCATTCTGTCTGATATTTTTCCTGCCATTTTATCTTCACCCAAGGGATGTGATATTTGGACAAGAGTAGTCGAATCAAAAGATGTGTTACAATGTGGAGTTGAGGTCCAATTCCAAACTAGAGCATAAGTTTGAGCCTTCTAAACTTGTTTTCTCATGGTGGTCGTGTTTGACTGTTTGATGTCTGATTACGAGTACAAAATCATCAGGCGCAATTGTAAGTCAGAAATACTATTTGACAGAATATTTAATCGAAAGTTGGATCCAGAAGGTGTGGAGCTTGACAATTTACGTTGTGAGCTTCCAATTGGGGTGAATTTAGTTTCAATTGAACAATAAAATTTTGTTTATCAAACATTTTATCATTTGGAATTAGGCTTGATAATTGAGTCAAGTTATTCGGGTTTAATTTGGATTTGACTTGTGTTGGACTTATATAAATTTTTAGGCTTGTTTACAAAAATGAGTCTAAAAAAACATGGCTTGAGGTTAGAAAGTTTGGTTTGTTTATATATAAAATAATTGAGAATATTCGGGTTATTTTTTAAATTCATTTAAAAAAACAAGTTTGACAAGTCTGACTTGATTATTAACCCTATTTGGAATTTATGATTTTAGTGAAGGATTGGTTATCATAGTTTCATTGTGAAGGAAAAACTCAAGATGTCTTCATTTTAGTGTTTTTTTGGTTCCATTTTTGATAAATTGTCTTGTCCTCGGATATATCCAAGGGAGCCCTATTTAGAATTTTATGTTTTTAGTGAAGGATTGGTTATCATAGTTTTATTGTGAGGAAAAAACTCAAGATGTCTTCATTGTGGTGTCTTTTTTGGTTCAATTTATGATAAATTGTCTTGTCATTGGATATATGCAAGGGATAAGAAGTGGCTATATAAGCAACTCCGGGATTCAGATTTGGGGATGCACAAGGCAGGCTCAAAAACGTGTTGATCCCTATCCATTTTTTGGGCCATTTCTCATTTTTACTTCCTAAAATGTGAAATTCTTGCCAGAGAGCATTTGGACATGACTCTAAACCAACCAGTATTTGAATTAGCAGGTGCTGGTGATCTGACCTGTGACTCCATGGGCAGATTAATGATTGGATTTCGGGCAAATATTGGCTAAACTTGGAGTATGTCTGCAAAACTATGGGCACCGAGAGAAGGCTTATTGATTGTGGTCCAAAGGCTTATTAATCACTTTTTTAGATATTTATACCACATTTTGAGTAATAGTTACTAACTTTTAGTGTGTATTCAGTGTTTGAGTTCATTAACTACAGTATAGGTAGAGTTTATTTATCTTTTTTAATTATAAAACTTATTATCTTTTGAAGTGTTTTGTATTTTTTTGATACGATTTTTGTTATTGTAGTTTTCAATTATGAAAAGTAGGTTACAGACTAATGAGATGGATTTAAGCCTGGGACCAAAGCTTCCGGTGGGCTCGTCAAAGACAATCCAAACAACCCTTTGGATGGCGTCTTCCTTATCTGGGTTGGATCATGCCTAGCTCCATGAAAGCCCAAGATCATTCAGCCCAGATCAAAACCCAAATCGACTTCAACAAGCTTGGCGATAAGCATCTGTCTGGGAGTTTGAGCTTGGCGCTAAGCAGATTCGAGGTAACCCCAATCTTGCCACGTGGATAGGGGACTGGGGACAGGGGACAATGCCTGACAACTCTAACAATCAAATATTCACCAATAGTGAGGATGCCATATACATTATGTTGCAGGGCTAATGGACACAAAAAACATCAGGATAACTGGTTCAGCTACTCTACAAATGAGGAGGGGACCATAGAATTAGTCAGAAAAGAAAGTATTGTGGAAACCCTAATAACAAGATGTACAAATAAAAGATGATAGTACTATGTAAAGCGAGAGAGCATAGAAAGATAAAGAGAATATCTGAGGCAACCTAGAAAATACCTTGTAAAAAAGGCTCCCAAGAAAAAAAAAAAAATTCTATAACCACTGCCTTCTTCCCTAAGTAATATAGTCCTCTAGGAGCAAGAGCCTCTTTTACAAGTGGATGTAACCTTAGTCTTTTAGTTGACCCTCTAACACATCCTCTGTAACAAACACACGCGAAGCCCTGTTGGGCCTTACCCCATTCTATTTTGTAGTTGGCTTTATAGATTTCAAGCACCATCAGTTTGGCGCTATCTGTGGGAAATAGGTTTCATCGTTTTCTCTAACTTTCTTCTATTCATTTTGAGGATTGATGATTTCCACACGAAAATTAGCATGTTTGACGCGAATTAGCAAACCCAATAACACCAACCTGGAAACTTTCTAGGCCCAGTGCTGAATGTTGAAAATGACCCTTCGGTGGCAGACCTAGCTCCTCTCAATGAGTTGGAGGCTTATCGTCGGACTACGATTTAGTTGATGAAGCAAAACCAGGATCTGGTGGCATGGATACAAGCGCATCACCTTCCTCAGGCCCCGATTATGCCTCCAGCACCACCACTGCCAGCATAGAATGACATTCCTCCTTAGGATCGCCAAATCCTACTGCCCAATGGAGTGACTGACCTCCATGACCACAACCATTCGGGAGAAAACAACCGTAGAAGAAATCTAGAAGATCGAACAAATGACAAGGCCTAGAGTTAGGCTAGAGCCTTTCCCAGGGAGGACCATCTTCCTCTTCCCCAACATGAGGCTATGGACCAATTCTAGGAGCAAAGGTTCCGAGAAATCCAGTAGGAGCTGGGAAATGTGAAAGAGGTGGTGAAAGGGAAAACCCCCGTCACCATAGATGCCCTAGTCCAACAAATCGAGTTCTCATTCACCACAAAAATCCTAAATTTCCCTTTGCCTAAGAAATTTCAGATGTCGCAGATAGAGACATTTGACGAGACTAGGGACCCTGTGGAGCACCTTAACTCGCACAAAAATCAGATGGAACTTCATAGATACCCTGACCCCATTTGTTGTTGAGCTTTTGCCGTAACCCTTAAGGGGTTGGCGATAGCCTAGTTTAACAGACTACAGTCGTCGTCGATTTTCTCTTTTCGAAAACTTTCCATACAGTTCGTGTCTCATTTCATCAGGGCATGAACTTACTGAAAGCCTTCTTACCATCTCTTAAGCATCAAATAGGGACCCAAAGAGTCTCTCCAGAGCTACGTACAGAGATTCAACTAGGAGTCCTTGAAAATAGAGAATGTGGATGACAAGTTCGCCTTGAAGACCTTCATGTCTGGGCTTGGCCTCCAATCCAAGGACCTGTTATTTTCAATCGACAAGAACCCCTAAGCGACAATGGCATAGGTGCTTGTTAAAACCAAGAAGTATATAAATGGAAAGGAGGCTATCCGCATGAAGGAAGGATCGTCGACATCAAATGAAGGAGAGAAGAAAAAGAGAGAACGCAGCTCAAGAAAGGATAAAAGATGAGATTGATCCCCAAGGAGAAGCCGATCCCCGAGGACGGAAAGAGAGCCCTCCCTAAAGAGAAGGGGGAACGTCAAGGATTGACTTGGCCCTCCACCTCAGGAATTTCAACCATGGTATGCACTAGCCTCGCTCAAACCCCTAAATGCCACCATCTCTCAGGTCCTCCACGAGGTCCAAAATGAAAGATTTGTCAAATGGCCGCCAAGGATGAAATCTGGCCATCGAAGCCGTGACCTCACCAAGTATTGTAACTTTCACAAAGACACTGGCCACGATATCGACGACTATATGCAACTGAAAAAGGAGATAGAGTATTTGGTTCAACGGGGCTATTTGCGACATTACATGGCAGGGGAGGGGAGAGATCGAAACGAGCAAGACAGGGATATTGAACTGCAGGGCTACCCCAGCAACAACACCAATAAACCCTAAGAGAGATAAGGGTCATCTCGGGTGGCTTTGCAAGAGGGGGTGAGTCAAGCTCGACGAGAAGAGCCTACGCTAAGGGGCTAGGTCAGACCACATCCTTGATATCCAGATAATACGAAAGACCCCACGCAGAGACATGGAGATAACTTTCTCGGATGTCGACCTAGAAGGGTATTAACTCCCTCACAATGACTCTTTGGTCATTAAAGCCATCATTGCTAACAAAATTGTACATCACATCCTCATAGACAATGGCAGTTTTGTTGCTATCATTTTCCTCTCAGCCTTCGAATAGTGCGGGATAGACAAGTCGAAGCTCGAACCCATAACAGCCCATCTCTTGGGCTTCTCGGGGTGGGGGGGGAGAGTTTTACTTGTGGGATCTATCCAACTGGTTCTTACCTTGGGAGAGCACCCCTGCCAGATTACCACCACAGTCCGTTTTCTAGTGGTAGACGCACCTTTTGCCTACAATGTCTTGCTTGGTAGACCCTCCCTCACATGGTTCAAGGTATTGACCGAGTTGTATCCGATTCGACCTCTCTCAATACGATAATAGTACGCGAATCAGGAAAATGACGCATTCAACAGATATTGCGATATCTCAGTTCAACTCGTACGTCTTGGCCGAAATCAGAGGTACTCGATTCAACTCGGACGATTTTGAGTTCCGAGAAAAAAAAGCCAGTGAAAATTTTTCCAAAGAACAAAAATTCAAGACCCACATCTATAAAAGCTTAAAAATTAGTCAATCATTCCTGAAAACTAAACAAAAATCTAAAAAAAAAGAGGATGAGAAATAAAACAAAGAATCAAAAGACCCACTACTAGTCTACTACTCTCATCAGAAACCCATGTGAAAGTTAACCCAATATGGCAGAAATCATATGAAATTGGTAATCTAAACCCCTTTTTTTTAACTATAAAAACCAAGAAGACTAAAGATTTACGACATATCGGTATATAGAACCAAATAGGGTCTACATCTTCTTCTTTTGTTTTTTCTTCGCTTCTTGTTTCTCCTTTGCTGTGACGATCTTCTTCGGTGCTGTGACAATAGGCAAAGAATCGCCGATGATGGTGAGTGTCGGTGTTGCTGTGACGAGGAGTCTGTTGGTTCTCTCTATGTCTGCCTTTTTGTCTCTCGTCATGACTGACACAGACCAATTGTGCAGGTAAGTAGGCAAAAAGAAAAAAATCACTTCAAAAGTTGTCTTTTATTTTTTACAGAGTCTTTAAATATTTATATTTGTCTTTAAAATCATATAAAAGTAATAGGTCAGTTAGTAGAGAGGGAGGTTACCAACTCGGAAGTCATAAGTTTGATTCCTATATCCTTCAACAGTTTTTTTTTCTAACAGATGTGTTTTTTTTAAGGCTATTTTTTTGTGGTAAAAAAAGTCTCAATGTAATAATTAGATACAATAATATTTTATACTAATAATTAAAAAAATTAGTATTTTTTTAATTTAATATAATAAGTGGATGTATATTCTATTTCAAATTATGTAAAATTAAATGTTACAATTACATTAGTTGTATATTTAAATTACTTATTTATTGAATAAATATTTCAATTATTGTTTTTTAATAATCAAAAAAATTAAAAGTAAAAAACTAAAATAAAAAAAAAAGAAAAATAGAACTACATATTTCTAAAAATTTTAAATCAATCAATTGCATGTTATTTATTTAATTATTTGGAATTTGTGATATTGTAGGATGACTTTTAAACAACACGACATTGGTTGAGTACACGCAACACCTATTGGTGGTGATTGAAGAATTACAAAGTGTAATTATTGTGAAAAAATAGTTCATGGCGGTATTACTCGAATGAAATAGTATATTGCACATGTATCCTGCCAAGTGAAAGGATGTCCACATGCACCAAAAGAAGTGTCACAAATCTTGAGACAACATCTCAATGATTGTAGTAAAGAAATAACTCCTATATAGAAGAAAAAAGAATGAATTATACAAATAATACGAGATGAAGGTTTTTTCAACTTAGATGATAATGATGATGATGGTGAGAATCAAATTGAAGAGGGTGATTTTGAAAGAAAACACTTAAAGCAAGCAATGAAGGAAAGTCGTCAAATGACTTATATGGAGGAAGATGGTTGTAGGCATTCAGTATCAAACGCAAGCAGTCATTTTACTAAGTGTCATTTTTTTTTGGCTCTAGATCATTACAACCATCTGGCTCAGAAATCAAGCGCGGACCACCACGTAGCTATAGTGTAAAAGAAGGTGTCAATGTGCCAGTAAGTGGTATTGATCTGTACGTGTTCCTGTCTAAACAAAAGTCTGTAAAAGACATGTTCTCAAATGAGAATCTAAAAAAAATGGGAAAAACTATTTCGAAGTTCTTCATCTTCAATACAATACCATTCAATGCAGCTGATTGTGGGCCTTATTATCAGTCAATGATGGAAACTATTGCGGATGCTAGCCCAGGAATAAAGGGCCCCATAGGATATCAAATTGGTGGTTCTTATTTGGAGGAAGAGATTCAAGAGCTTGATGCGTATATATCTTCAATGAAGGTAAAATGGCCTCAGTAGAACAAAGAAACTCATTATCAATTTCATAATTTATTGTGACTGTAGTATGATTTGCCATACTTCAGTTGATATCACCAACATTTTAAAAACTGCTGACTATATTTTCTCTCTTATGGATAAAATTGTTGATGAAGTTGGAGAAGAAAATATTGTACATATAGTAACTGACAATGAGATAAGCTTTAAAGGATAAAAGAAAACATCTATTTTGGTCTACTTGTATTGCCCATTGTATTGATTTGATGCTAGAAGGAGATCATAGATGATGCTAAGATGATCACATCCTTTATCTACAACAGTCTCAAAGTGGTGAACTTAATGAAACAACATACTGGAGACAGAGATTTATTGAGGCTAGGTACACGATTTGCCACTGAATTCACCATCATTGAAAGTCTTATCTGTTAAGAATCGGACTTGAAAAGAATGTGCACTATTGATGAATGCCGTGAGTTCAAAAAAGACAAAAAGAGGAGAAAAACAAGATATATAGTCTCAAACTTTATTTTGACTGACCAATGTTGGAAGAAGTCTAGAGAAGTTCAATCTGTCATGGAGTCTCTTGTTAGGGTCTTAAAGATAGTTAATCAAAACAAAAAATTGATTTTATCAATTATCTATGAGGCAATGGAAAGGGCTAAACTAAACATACAACATTCAGTCAAAAATTGGAGAAAATACTGGGCCGTGATCGACAAAAAATGGGAGATCCAATTGCATAGACACTTGTATGCAACAAGTAAAAGTATTTAAAAATATAAATTTGTCATTGTGTATTAGCTTGTAAAATATTATAGTTTTCCACTAATTTATATTAAATTGTCAAAAACTTTGTACCTTATTTCTTGAATCTAATTTTTTAGTATTCTAATCAATTTTATGACCATCCTGAGGTAAGATCTGGTTTGAAAGACGTTATTAAAAGATTGGAATCAAATTTGAATAAACAAGCAAGGACAATGAATGAGGTATGATGTTTTTTGATAATTTTTATTAGAATATGTATATATATTGGTCGCATACGTCATACATT
Source organism: Ilex paraguariensis (assembly GCA_963454935.2). Classification (NCBI taxonomy): domain Eukaryota; kingdom Viridiplantae; phylum Streptophyta; class Magnoliopsida; order Aquifoliales; family Aquifoliaceae; genus Ilex; species Ilex paraguariensis. The sequence goes on from CAUOFW020010279.1 coordinate 134,437, forward strand.
ACATAATAAATTACAGATCAAATTATATACTGACTTACATGGCGAGTTTGGAAATGCACTCACTAGGAAAGCTACACATGCCTCCCTTCTAGGTTTATTATTTAAATTATATGTATTTATTAAAGTATCATTTGTTACTCTTATGGACAAATACTAATATTGTACATATTTTTTTGTAGCTGAATGGTGGAGCAATTATGGCAAAGAAGCACCTAATCTACAAAAGATTGCAGTCAAAGTCTTAAGTCAAACATGTTCATCATTAGGGTGTGAAAGAAATTGAAGTATATGGTCATTGATCCATACAAAATTGTGCAACTGATTGACAATGAAAAAACTACATAAGCTAGTTTTTACACACTACAATATACAGTTGGGAGTTAAAAACTTGATGTATCAGCGTGAAAATGATGACTTTTATAATTCAATTGATCTGAACTACATTTTTAATGATGAGGACGTATTAGATGAGTGGATAAGATAGGGGGAGGAACAATATTTGTCACCTGATAACTTAGGTTGGCTGGATGAAGGTATTCGTGACATTGAAGAAGGTGGAAGTGGGCGAGATGCAATTGATGAAAGTGACACTAATACGGCTCCAACATCTAGCAACTATGCCACTACCAAAAGATCTGAAAAAGATATGAAGCCAATCAATAAGGGTAAAAAACCTATGAGAATTTTTGTTAGTTCCAGTGATTCTTTTTCTACTTCTGATGATGATGATGATAATGTTGATGATACTTATGGTGGTGGTGGTAGTAATGATGATGATGATGCTAGTAATTGTGAAGACCCTGGTCCATTACCGGACCCCTGTCTTCCAAGGGCATTCCTCCCATTACCGGGATATCCCGCCCTCCACCAAAGGATTTCGGCTAACCTACGGGTCAAACCCCCACAGTAGCCTTTACCTCTGTCCCACATCGGGGAAAGAGTCGTCTCCCCACCCCCATATAAGCCGAAGCACCATATGAGAGCAGTACCCAAGTCCACTACAGTGTGCTACTTGGGTACTGCTCTCATATGGTGCTTCGGCTTATATGGGGGTGGGGAGACGACTCTTTCCCCGATGTGGGACAGAGGTAAAGGCTACTGTGGGGGTTTGCCCCGCAGGTTAGCCGAAATCCTTTGTGGAGAGCGGGATATCCCGGTAATGGGAGGAATGCTCTTGGAAGATAGGGGTCCGGTAATGGACCAGGGTCTTCACAGTAATCATGGTGGAAATAATGATGAGGGCAACAAGAGTGGTGGTGGAGTGACTACAAAAGATGGTGGTGATACTCACTTAGCTGGCAGTATGTCATGGGCACAAGCATAGTTGTTAAATTGAGATTTATATTGTGAATTAGAATCTTAATTTGTGAATCGTGAATCGTAAGATTCGACACAAAATTCAAAAAAAGATAAAAAAAAAAATAACATTTATATAGTTAAAATAGGCTAGGTATTGAATTTTGAGCACTATTGCATTGTAAAAATAATCAATTAACATAATAACGTCGTCTAAATGAAAATATGCTAACTTTTATGGATAGAAAATGTGGGTTCGAGTCTCACCGTGATTGATTTTTATATATTATTTGTAACTTGCAAGCCAACTAAAATATAAAATAAAACATCTATCAAGAGAATATGTATCTATCATTATAATTATACTTCAATCAAAAGTCAAGTTATGGACCTATGGTCCCAAAAAATGAGAGGTACATTGAATGATTAAAAAAAGTTAAGTTCCAAGACTTATCAAAAAAAATAGAGGTAGTCAATTTCTTCAATCCTCATCATCTCCAAGGTCAAGATCTTCATCTTCATCATCATCTTCTTCTACTTCAACCATCTTTGCTTCCTCTTCCTCTTCCGTTTTCTCATCATTAACCACTTCAATACCATCATCTTCATCATCATCTATCTCAACAACTTTAGCTTTGCCTTTTTTAAAAGCCCTTGTTCCTACAAATAATAATTGGTAAATGATTAAATGGCAAACGATATATAAATATAATAAATAATAAAGATTAAAGAATACCTCTTTTTCTCTTCTTGTTAGAAGGTGCACTTTCATCAGGTTGAAAACATTTATGAACATCCATCCATGAGTTGTCTTCTGGTAGACATGGATCTTCACTCTTAGTAATCCACTTAATATCGGATTCCATATCCGATAGACAAATTGGATCACATGTCTCATTCTTTTCTTGCCTTTTCAATTGTCTCATTTCAAGATGAATGTTGTACTTCACATAAACAAGAGAATTTAATCTTTGTTGCTCCAAGCGATTCCTTTTCTTAGAATGTACATAATCAAAAACACTTCAATTTCTCTCATAACCTGTAGCACTACACGTGAGACTTAATACCCTTATAGCTAGTCTTTGAAGTTTTTTGCAATCATCTCCATATTTAAACAAGATACCTATATAGGTTAGTTCATATATAATGTAAAATTAAAACCATGTTCTTTCATTCTTACTGGGTTGTTTCTTGTCTCTTGTTAACACGGCCATGCTAATAGAAAATAAACCGTTAGCCTTCTTGAACTTCTCTAGTTGCTCGTCAAGAGATATTCTTGTTTCAGTACTTGGGTATATTCTCTCAATTGTCCTATACAAGCCAAATTTTACTTCCTTATCGACATTAAAATTTGGATCATAGTGGAACCTAATAAGAAGTTACTTGGGATTAAAATTTGGATCACAATTTATATATGAGTAAATGTAAATAGGAAGTGTTTCTGTGAACTTACTTGGGATTAAGAAAGTACCCCGCTGCATGAAGTGGTCTATGAAGTTACATGTTCCACCTATCATCAATAATCTTCCAAATTTTTTCATACCTTTTTTTCTCTTCTTTGAAATTTTGGGCAATTTGTTCCTTAGCCCTATCCATTGCTTCATATATATATCCCATAGCCGGTTTAGCATCACCATCAACTAATTTTAACACTTTAACAAATGGAATCACAGATTTTAAGCAATACTTGATTGCTTTCCAAAATTTTTGATTATACAAAATTATGTTCTCAACTTTTTTAGCATCAATCTTTGAAGCAAAAAGGTCCATTAGCCCAATCTTCCAATGAAAGCATGCGTCCAAGACAAGAATTCCTATCATCAAAACTCTTTAGGGTGAGAAATGCAATGACAAATCTTGTAATCGCTGGTCATGTCAATTCCATATTATTCGAAAACTCTCTAAATTTACTAAGCACCCAAGTATGCCTATAAATGAAAAATGTAACTTCATTGACTTTTGAAATGGTGTCACGAAAAATTGGCAAATCACCAATATCACTCAACATCAAATCAATGCAATGAGCAGAACAAGGAGACCAAAATAACTTCTTCCTCTTGTCCTCCAACAACCTACCGGCGGCTACATAAGCCGAAGCATTATCCGTCACCACTAGGGCTATTAACAAGATTGTTTGTGAGTGAATGTTATTTTCCATTGGTCCACCCATCTGACATCAAAGTACATCCATTTTTCTTCCATTCCATTCTATAATTATCCAAACTCACATTAACATTTTCAATTTTTTTCTTCAAACAAGTAACTCTAACCTCATGATAGCTAGGGAGTTTTAATCCTTTGCCATACTCACCAATCAATTTCATCATCTTATTAAACAATGAACTTTTAACTAAATTGAAAGCTAGTGCATGTCTACAGAAGAAACGACATCTGTCTTGAATCACCGGTTCTCTTTTCTTTACCAATTCATTTAATGTTTGTTGTCTTCCTCTAGCACCTTTCTCCTTGCCTTTAATCACAAAAAAACATCAATGGTTCGGGTCACCCTTTCAACATCCTCTACGAAGCATTCATTAGGATTCTCATTTTTTTCCTTTGGCATCTTCCAACATTTGGAGGAATTTTTGTGTAACATCCGGTGGACATTGGGCACATGGTGCTACATCAAGACGAGTCCCTGCAAAATGATGTTTCATTCTATTCACACCACCCCATTTGTCAAGGCCACAATAAATGCACTTCAAGTGCCTTCTATTATCACCCACACGAGAACAATGATCCCATGTCGGATCTTCATTCTTTTTTTGTTTCGCTTTTATATTCTTCTTCTTTACCATTTTCAACTTCAAGTCTTCAACAACGACTGAAAAGAATCCCACATTCAAAACTAAATAATTCCACAAGTCACAACAACAAAATAAATAATCCTCGAATAATCCCACATTCAAATCTAAATAATCCTCTAATAAGTACTCAGTTTTAAATAGGAGAAGCCCCTTGATTATATGTTCACTGCAACAGGTGTGGAAAAGAAATAGGAGAGGTGTGAAATATATACCTTTTAATTGAATTCAAAGGCAGACACATGCATACAAAATAAGTTGCATGTATGCTACTCAATGGTAGAGAATTGTGGCAACTTTGCCTACAAGCCACAACAATGAGAAAAAAAAAAGAAAATAAGAAATTATAGTAAATCATTGAAAAAATAGAGCATTGCTAATGTGAAAACCAAAGCATCATTAGAAGTTTGAAACTCACATTCATATTATTTATATACAAAAACCCACATTCATAACTGTAAAATCCTCCACCCACAGGCCACAACAACGAAAAAAAAAAAACTAAGAAACTACAACAATAAAAAAATAGAGCATAACTTAGTTAAAAACAAAACAATATTTGAAGAGGATGTAAGGCCTGTTGTTACTGTTTGGTTGCGGGTAAGAAGAACAAGAATAAGAAGATGAGAAGAAAAGAAGAAGAAGAGGAAAAGACATACCTTAGAGCCAGAGGTCGATGAAGCTTCAACGTGGTGGGTGGGTCTCCTTCAACAGAAAATGTGAGAGGCAAAGTGAGAAAGAGACAAAGAGGGAATGGTTATTTATTAGGGTGTGGGTCCTTGCAAACAAACGACGTCATTTGATTGCCTAAGCAGTCAAAACAATGTTGTTTTGACGTATATGTGGGTTTAAAAAAAAAGAGAATGGATCGGTCGATACTATCGATTCGGTTTGGTTCGTACGATTCGCTTACGATTCCAGACCCAAAACGATTTAACCATAAAATTCTAATCGTCCACCCTATGAATTGAACAGACTCATACTATTCAACTCGCGAATCGAACGATTTTAACAACTATGGGCACAGGGGCAAGACAATTATTATGCCACACAGAATATAGACCATGAATATCGACTGGGGGCAATGAAACAATGGAGGAATTTAATCTCTTCCATTGGTAATGATTATTCCAATAGATGCCACCATCATTCACTTGGTCGGCAAGATATTGATGATCATATGCAGAGTTTGGGATTGACATCACATGAAGGATACATGCCTTATGGACATCATCAAAATAGTGGTATAGAATATAGCCATACACATGGATTATATGGATATGGTATCCCTTCGTAACTTGCGAGGTTTACTAGTACTAATAGTGAAGGGCATTATACCCATCGTCATACGCATCTTGAGAGATCTACTAGTACTAGTACTGGTGGTTTTTATGATCGTGTTCTAAGGAGATATCATGATGGATCTTCTAATACGACATCGGATAGTGTCAACTTTTATGGATATGATCAGTCTTTTGCTAGTAGTAGCCGTGAATATCTTGGTTTTGGATACTATCAGCATGGGAACTAACCAGTATAACCTCCACAGTCACATTATTCTGATTATGGGTCATCTAGCCAATCAACTCAACCAACTCAATCAGGCCCGTATTCACACTTGTACTCTTATCCTTATGGTGGATATTATCCTAATTTGTATTATCCTAGAGACAATAATGATGATTTTGAGTCTCATTGTATGTGACAATGATTCTGGCTCAATATGTTTCTAAATGCCTACATTGAATATTGATAATGATAATTATGTTTGATAGCGATTTTATGTTTCATTTTAATTATGTTTAATGTGTTTTTAGATGTATTGTGGACATATAATGCATGAATGGTGATGTTTATATTTTTAGAATTTTTTTAGAATTTTTTTAAATTTTTTTGGAGCTTCTATCTTGCGTTTTGAGAGTATTGACCGATACCACATTGTGACTGATGTGTATTGGCACCCTTCGACTCGATGGCTGATACTACGACTTTGAACCATACTCCCTCAACTCCATTAGAGCTGTCCCTTTGGCGTATCACTTGGTTATGAAGTTTTCAATAGAAAATAGAGTCGGGGTGGTGAGAGACGATCAACGCATCGCCAGAAAATGTTATGTAGTGTCAATGAGGTAGAGGGAGGTGGAGTCCGTTCAATTGGAAGACCTAAACATGAGAGACGAGATCGAGACCCAACCTACATCGTCAGAGTAGCTAGAGCCGGTGTAAGTTGACGAATACCTCAGGCACGTGGTCTTGATAGGCTCAATATTACTCTTGGATATCAAAGATAGACTTATTCTCTTCTTGAAGGAGAATGCTGATGTTTTTTCCTAGTCATAAGAAGATATGGAAGGAATCGACCCCGGGGTAATAGTGCACCGGCTCAGCGTCGATCCTAATTGCAAGCCCATTGGATAGAAAAGAAGGAGCTTCGCCCTAGAAAGACATAAAACAATCAACGAAGAAGTGGCTAAACTAATGCAAGCTACGACCATTAGAGAGGTTGACTACCCGACTTGGCTAGCCAAGGATAGTTTCCCTCTACCCAGGATTGATCTTATAGTCATAATTCCACTAACTAATCATTTCAAGTTGAGCAAGAATTCTTGTCCCTCATTGAAGAAGGAGATAGAAGATATGACAACGGTTCCGTACTCTTCAGTAGTTGGGAATCTAATGTACGCAATGTTGTTTAGAAGGGTAGACATTGCCCATGCAGTGGGCATGGTAAGCGGGTTTCTTTCCAATCCAAGGAAAAACATTGAGAGGCTGTCAAGTGGATTCTCAAATATCTTAAGGGTACATCAAAGATATGCTTGTGTTACGAGGGAGTTGAACTAGTTTTGGAAGGTTATACAGATTCAAATATGGCGGAGATCTTGATGGTAGATAATCTACATCAGAATTTCTCTACACTTTTGCAGGGGGAGCTATGTCATGGCAGTCAAGGCTGCAGAAGTGTATAGCTTTATCCACGGCATAGGCAGAATATATTGCTGCAGCAGAAGCTGGTAAAGAAATGTTGTGGTTGAAGCGATTTTCTCCAAGAATTGCATATTAAGTAGAAGGAATATGATGTGCGTTGTGATAGTCAGAGTACTCTAGATTTGAGTAAGAACTCAATGTATCATTCCCAGACGAAGCATATTGATCTTCCCTATCACTAGATATGCAAGGTGATGGAGCAACAATTGTTGAAACAAGTAAAGATCCATACAAAGGAGAGTCCAATAGACATGTTGACAAAGGTGGTTACTCGGGAGAAGCTTGAGTTATGTAGAGACATAGCTGAAATGAATGTCTAATTACATTCTTTTTTTAAGGGTTTTGGAGGGGGAGAATTGAAGGATCCGGAAGCCTCATCCAAATTTTGTCGACAGAATAGTTGTCGCTGAAAATTTTATCGCCAGAGTTTTCGTCAGCTAGAATTTTTGGGAGGCCTCCATTTTTTTTTGGCTAAAAAGTCCCTATAAATAAAGAGTTTAATGAAAGTCAAAATCATTCCAAAAATTAGTGAGGAAAAAACATAGAGAGAGATCCCTTAGAGGTCTTGAGAGTTTTCTTGTGTGAAATATTTTTGTATTTATTTCTAGAGAGAAATAAAGAATTCCTCTTTGTTTATATTGTGTTAGTTGTGATTTTCTGGCTCTAGGTAACCAACAGGAGATATGTGTAGATCTTTCATCATGATTACATATTTGGAGTGAAAGACACTATCTAGAGGGGTTGAATAAGTTTTTAAACTTTTCGCTTAAACAATTACAAATTAAAACCTATTACTACAGTAATTACCTATCTTCTCAAGGTTTAATCAATTAATGGTGAGAACCCACATGAACTTATGAAGATTAGTGCATTAATTTTAGCAAATAATCACTTAACACTCAATCTCCCATGGGGATCTCAATCCAATGACCCAAACCCTTGGTATGCTATTATGGATGATGAAGGTATTCAATAAAAAATACAATGGAATACATAGTGTGCGTGTGTGCATCAAATTGCAAGTGTGTATGAAAATACGATAAAGAACACAAACAATTTGTTAACGCGGAAATCTTTCTCGAAAAAACTGCGGGAAACCTTTTTAGTTTACCAAAACTTAATTCACTACCCTGAAGTCAGTTCACAAGTACTGGAGTCTTATATCTCAACCGGTTAGATGTTCCATTTCTTTAATAAGTCTCTCTACTAAAATGCCTCTCCGACGCCTTGTGTATCTTCACTTGGAGTCATACTACAATAGATTCTATAGGTCTCGAGCAATCTTGGGAACACCAACAATCCTCGACATGCACATTCTATTCAGTTTAGTCTCCAATCAATCAAGATCTTCTTCACAAAGATGTGATTTGTGAGTTTGAATAAGAATCAACAGATGGTAGCTTTGGATTTAGGAATCTAGGGTTGTGGTGTGATTTTTAAGGTGTAAGAGACAAGATTTCGGCTCACAAAAGAGATACCCTAGGTTGGAAAAGACACCCCCTATTCATAAGCTCGGAATAAGGGTAGTCTTGGTCAACAATAAATTCAAATTCGCGAACAATTTCAAATTCAAGGGTGGTCCCTACTGCTCCTCTATTTGGCCTTTTCTCCTTTTCTTTCCTAAGTCATAAAGAGCCTACTTTAGTGAAGGCTAGCAAGCATAGGTTGGTCCTTACTAATTTTTTAAGCGTAAAATCAAGCCAAAAATTTGTCCTCTTGAGCACTAAAGGGCATTGCTCAAGAGGAGTATGAAAATGGCTTAAACTATGTTTTTAAAACACAAAATGGTCAATTCTATGTTAACAATAATTCTCCTAAGCCTATTAAATCAAGAAATTATCTTAGGTCTCTAGGCCATTACCTTGTCTGAAGCATGATTTGATGCACGATCTCCCCCCTTCAACGACGCTTTCGAATCTTCATCGTTGATGATCATGGAATAGGTTAAGATTTACATGAACTCCAATAAATAGTGTATTTAATGCAGTCACTTATTTCACAGGCAATAAAGGCAGTTGTGCTCTTGAAGTCCCCTTGTTGGAAGTGGCCTAGGGTTGGGATTGGAGTGAAAATATTTTTTTGGTTGGTTTAATTTGATATGACTCTTTATAGGCTATAAAATTTTAAAAAGTTTGATGACCTCTCCGTAGTGTTTGCTAAAGCATTAGGGTAATGCTATTGGGACCTGATTTTTGGACCTAAATAAGTGACCTGATGATATGGCAACTGAGGTGTCCTTACCAACTCAGCAACTTAAGCCACCTAATTTCTTAAAAAAAAAAACTTAAAAAATCAACAACTTAAAAAAATCTAATTTCATCAAAAAATCAGCCATCTTTTCACATTCTCTCTCCCCGAACTAGCACGCTTTCTTCCCCAAAGCCCTAAAATTTCTCTTCTTCTTGAACTTCGACAAAGTACCCTAATCGCTAATCTTCAATTGACGCTGGCAGCATGAATGACGAGCTTGTTCACCGAAAAAAACCCACCTCAACGACAAGCCACAAGCAGTAAACCGATCCATTCTTCATCTTCCTTAGTAAACATCATTTGAGATCAATGCCGATGTTCTTCCTTCTCATCTTCCAGTTGGCTACATCTTTTCACTGAAGTCATAGCCGTTCTCTTCCCTCTTCATCTCTTTGTCGAAGTACACATTTGTCCCGAACATCTGTTGAAATTGACTCCACCATAGTCGGCTCTACAGTACGTGAATTTCATTTTATTTATTTTTTGGGTAGTAATTGGAGGTTGATTCAATTTGTTTTTTATTGTTATATTTCTAGTTTTTTATTTTGATATATATATATATATATATATATATACAAACAAAGGTTTGATTTATAGATTTGTCAAACACAAAAAAAATTCATTTCTTTTTGCTGGTTATTTTGAAGCATAAATAAATTTCTTTTGTTATGGTGTTCAGGCATATTTTGTGTTAGACAAAATTCTGGTTAATCAACAAAGCACGTGTTGCAGTAAAATTTTATTAGAATGGAAGGTGAATCTTCAAGTAGTTTGCAGTTGATAGAAGAAAATGTTGTGATTGAAATGATGAATATAGTTGATGTAGACAAGCCTAAGGTTGGGATGATGTTCGAAAGTTATAAACAGTTGCTTGAGTATTACACAGGTTATGGTAAGCGGTTAGGGTTCTCAGTGAAGATAAGATCACCAACAAAAGGGGATGATTGAAAGTTGAAATACATGACTATTACTTGTTCTCGATTAGGCAAGTCAAAGTCCACTTCCAAAAATCCATTGAAGCCACATCCAAGCATAAAAGTAGGTTGTAAGGCTAAGGTCCTAGCAATTTTGTGTGCAGATGGAAAGTGGCAACTGAACACTGGCATGCTTGATCATAACCATGAGTTGAGTCCAAGCAAAGCCTAATTTTTTTGATGCAATCGAGTGATGAGACCCCATGTGAAAAGGAAGCTTGAATTGAACGATTGAGCAGGAATTAGACTAAATAAAAATTTCACCTCGTTTGTGGTTTAAACTGGGGGGCATGAAAATATCTCCTTTTTAGAGAAGAATTGTAGAAACTATATTGAGAAAATAAAGCGGTTACGGCTCGGGGAATGAGATGCCTCTGCAATACAAAAATATTTCTTAAAGATGCAAGCTAAAAAATGCAAATTTCTTTTATACAATGAATTTTGATGATGAGGGTCGATTAAGGAATGTGTTTTGGGCTAATGCGAGGAGTAGGGCAACATATCAAGAATTTGGTGATGTTATTACATTTGATACTACATATTTGACATGTCATTTGCTCCATTTGTCAGTTTCAATCATCATGGGCAATCGACTTTGCTGGGATGTGGTTTGATCTCCAGTGAAGACTTAGAAACATTTACTTGGTTGTTTTAATCATGGCTTGCATGCATGTCTTGGAAAGCTTCACATGCCATAATTACCGATCAAGACAAAGTCATGCAAAAAGCAGTTGAGATTTTTTTCCCTAGTGCTAAACATCAATGGTGCTTATGGCACATCATGAAGAAATTGCCTGAAAAGTTGAGAGGTTATGAGTAGTATGAATCCATCAAATATTTCTTGTAGAGGGCCGTTTATGATTCATTAAGTTGTACTAAATTTGAAGAAAGTTGGAATGGAATGATTGAAAAGTACATGCTACATAATAATGATTGGTTGAGTGGGTTGTACAATGAGAGGCGTTGTTGGGTGCCAATCTTTGTAAAAACTATTTTTTGGGCAGGAATGTCTACCACACAACGAAGTGAGAGTAAGAACTCATTCTTTGATGGCTATGTCAACTCTAAGACTACCTTGAAACAATTTGTTGAACAATATGAAAATGCATTGAAAAGTAAGGTGAAAAAGGAGAACTAGGAAGAATGTAAGTCTTTATCTTTGCAAGTCCCTTGTATAACCCCTTATGACATGGAGAAACAAGTTCAAAGAGTTTACACTATCTCAAAATTTAAGGAGCTCCAAAGTGAATTGATAGGGAAGATGTATTGTGATGTGACTTCGGTCAAAGTGGAAGGTTTGATTTCTGAATACAACGTATCTGAGGATATCATGATTAAGGAGAAAAGAAAGAGTGCAAATTTCAAGGTTTGGTTCAATGAAAAAGATTCTGAAGTGAAGTGCAATTGTTGCTTATTTGAGTATAGAGGAATGATATGCAAGCATGTAGTGGCAGTGTTAGTTCGTAGAAAGATTTACTCCCTTCCTAATAAGTACATCATACAGAGATGGAGGAAAGATGTGAAAACATGTCACACAAAGATTAAAATTAGTTATAACTGTTTGAGTGTCACACCTAAAGCAGAATGATTTGATAGAATGTGCAATGCTTGTAGCGAGTTGGCAAACTTGGCTGCTGAATATGAAGATAAGTGCACGTTTGTGATGGAGTGTATACATGATCTAAAGGAGAAACTACAACAAAACAAAGGAGGTAGTGGAAGATATCAACCAAGTCCCAGCTCGATTTTTGGTAGAAACTCCGATGATGTAAATGATATATCAAAGGATAGGAATATACTTACTCCATTAGCAGTTAGAAGTAAAGGCCGTCCACCATTCAAAATGAAACAATCAAAAGTTGAGCAAGTTACAAGGAAAAAAAAAGAAAACGAAAAAGAAGATGTTATCGCATGGAAATCATACCACTAAAGGAGAAGAGGTGTGAATAAAATGACAATTTTTAAAATAATAATGTAGTAATTATTTCCTTTTGTTATTTTATTTTTTGTAGGATTGCCAACCAAGTGAAAGTGATGCCATTGGGCTTGTTGATGGTCAACCCACGAGTGAAGCGATTGATGTACGTGGAACACAAGAAATTATTGGGATGATAGTATGACATCAACATCCAAATTATTGTTATAATATTTGGATGTTATTTATTATTTGGTCTATCTTAATTTTTTAACTCTAAACATGTAGGATTTACGGATTACACAAACGGTTAATGTTGGCATAAGTGATGGTCAATACTCCTCTTTGCAATTTTATAATGTGAGTTATGAAAATTGTATATGTTATTATCTTGTTGACATCGTAGCTTTTTTTTATTGTATTAATCTACTATTTTTTTCTGTGATAGAACACTATGGCCTTGCTATGGCGGGTTACTCAAAGAGGTCTTGGAAATCATTTCATGGTTAGCAATCTAAGATTCATTATAGAAGTTCTTTTTTTTAATGGTTGTACTATAATTTCAATTTATGAAATTTCTTATTCTTGTTTACCATAAGCAATATCTTTCTTGGGATGGTGAATAGGGTATGCACCCTGTGCCTCATTCTAGCTCCATGCTTTGTTCTAGCTCTAAAGAAATGGTAGACATTTTGGAGTTGCCAATTACGTATTCAACGTCAACGTCTACTGGCAAGTATATTTGATGAGTTGGAGAGAAATTTAGGAATTTTTGTTTTTTTATTCTTAAACTTGAATCAACGATTCATTGTACTGTTTTTTCCTATAGCAGGTACAAAAAAGAGGAAGATCGTCTAGTTTTGCAAGAGGAAGATTATAGTGTTTTGTGTCCACTTTGTGTTACCCAGTCCATCTGACGTGATTTCTATTGCTATGGTGGCGTTGATTTGCATTGTTATACAAGAAAAAGAGTACCTAATTGTGCAAGAGAAGACTATAATTAGTATTTTGTGTCTATTTGAGTTACCAATGTTGTATTTTTCTAATACTTTTGGATACTTTGGATATTTGTAATACAATTTAAGGGTTGAATTTCGCCTTTTAATAATACATTATTGTTGTTTGAATATTTGCTTAATTTTATCACTTGGTTAATTTTCTCATCAAAATCTAACTATATGACATGCGCCTATTTTACACAGGCAATGATCCTGGTTTGTGTGGTTGTTCCTTGGATTTGTGTGGTTGTATGAATGCTACCAATTTGTGTGGTTCCTGAATGTCTAGCTTTACTGGATGGACTTAATTTGATTCTGCAATATGGCCTTGCAGAGTATCAGATTCTTTTTGAATCTGATTCTCAAATACTTGTATAGATAGTGTTAGAGAAGGCAGAGATACCTTGGAGGTTGCAGGCTGTTACAGAGGGATCAAAATTTACTGCCTACTGCCAGATTAAAAAGGTTTGTTAACAGAGGTATTTTACCTCTTTAATGACTCATGATTGATGCTTAGTAGGTTTTTGCAGGCATTGTAGCTGAACAGAGGTTTTTAGAGGTTGAACTGTTTGCAGCAGCTGTATAGGAGGAATTTTATACTGTTTTGTCTAGTTTTTGGCATCAGAATTTTGTATCAGAATCTATTTTGTGCTTTAACAGTTTTTTCTGTTTTTGTTAAAATAGTTACTATTTTTTGTGAAAATAGTTTATGTTTTTTGATTCTTGTAAATTTGAGATTTATTCAATAAAATTCTCATTTCATAAAAATAATAATAATAAAAAAAAATGGTTTGTGTGGTTGTTCCTTCCATTTTTCACAGGCAATGATCCTTCCTCCTCAATTTTGTTGTGCATCGTGGTTGTTCCTTGTATACTTAAAGGGTTGCTTCTTCTTCTTTTTTGGGTAAAGAATTTTTTTATTGATATGAATCAAAGATTACAAGAATCAAACTAAAACAAAACATTACAACAACCAAGAAATCAAAGAATACAAAACTCAAATGCATCAAGGCATTTTACGAACATGTAAGCCATTTCTTGGCTTTAATCCTTCAAAATCTCTAGCTGCCACCAACATCAATCCCAGACTACTCTTAACAAACCAATGCAATAAGCCTATACAACGCATCCCACACCAAACCATTTGAAAAGAGTTAGCCACCATCATCAAAAACCAAATCAGTTTTGGATCTCACCATAGGCAGACCTATGTAGCTACTGCCAAGGTTTTGTTCAATATGATAATCCATCAACTCTCCATCAATTATAATAATTTACAATGGTTTTTTTTCCCAAACAGTAACCCATCAATTCTAAAACAATTTACAATAGATTTTACAATGTCCAAAACAACATAGTGCTACATAGACAATTCGTCGAATAGTTTGTAAGCGAAACCAATCTTGAGACTCCTACACAGACCTTACCTCCCAAAATACCCAATTTCAAGCATAGAAGCCATGATCCCCATTTTCATCAACAAATCAGCTCAAAAAAAATATTCATTTGTAATTCATAAGGTTGTTGATATGGTGCTAGACAATGGGTTGGTTGACTGCTTGTGGCTCGTTGGTTTACTGGACAATGGGTTGGTTTACGAGGAGGAAGAACACTGACATTGATATCAGATGATGATTACTAAGGAAGATGAAGAATGGATCAGTTTACTGCTTGTGGCTCGTCGTTCAAGTGGGTTTTTTTCGGTGAAGAAGCTCGTCGTTCATGCTATTGGCGTCGATTGAAGATTAGCGATTGGGGTACTGTGTCGAAGTTCAAGAGGAGGAGAAATTTTAGGCCTTTGGGGAAGAAAGTGTGCTGGTTCGGGGGGAGAGAATGTGAAAAGAGGGCTAATTTTTTGATGAAATCAAATTTTTTTAAGTTGTTGATTTTTTAAGTTTTTTTTTAAGAAATTAGGTGGCTTAAGTTGCTGAGTTGGTAAGGACACCTCAGTTATGACATCATCAGATCACTTATTTAGGTCCAAAAATCAGGTCCCAATAGCATTACCCAAAGCATTATTAGTTTCTTTAACAAAAGTAAAATAGTGGATTGTTACCTCCCTGTGCGGGTCCCAAAAATAAATAAATAAATAGAATTCAAAGTTGCATTTGGAAGGTCATCACCCTAATGTAATTCAATCATGAGCAGACACTTCTCATGATTGTTTTCCATCTTTTGGCTAGGTTGGCCCAGGTACGTGACTACCTTTCTTATTTTCATAATTATTTCCCAGTGCCACATGACATTGTAGGAATTAATTAATTTACTTATTTATTTTGGTTTTGCTTTTTCTTCACCCTCTCCTGCCATCCTAATTGATTTGGCTATTTGATCAGTATGCTTATAATTCTACAAAGTCCAAGAATAAGTTTCACCTTTGGGGATGCCATTGTAGTCATGGTGGTTCTTTACTCTTTGCTTTATGTGCACAGGTAACACAACTCAATGTTCACGTGAAAAAAAAATGTTCACATATAGTGGCTAGCTCATTTTTCTTATTTTCACTTTATTGGGTTTGTTCTGACTCTTCGATTTGTGTGAATTGTAGTGCTCTCTTTGCCATGTTAATGTTGGACCAAAACAGTTTTTTAAGTGTAAAAATTAAATTTTTGATCGACTTTGAGCCTAAATTAAAGTGAGACCTGTTTGTTGTTTCGAGTAAAATTTCGTGGGTTCATATTCTAATCCGTTAGAAGAATAATGTAGTATATTCACTTGCTCAAATCGAGTAAAAAATGAATGAGAAAATAGGCTCCAAAGTAACCTTCATGAAATGTGGAAATAAAGGTTGTGCAATGTGGGATTTGACACCAATCCCACATTGGTTGAGGAAGAAATTCAACATGAGCATATATAGGCCAAGTTTGTTCTATGGGATTGGACCCCAAGGGGTACCATAGTTTTATGAGTAGAGCGAGCACCTACATGCCTTCAATTCGACCACACGTGCGTCGCCCTCCTCACCACGACCCAATCTGGTTGGGCTCGGGTGTGGGTTAAACCAAGTCCTAATTTTTTGAAAAAAATTCGTTTAATTAATGGGCGTGAATTTCTTAACCCAAAATTTAATTTTTAGTACTCGTTGGATCGCACTGGTTTGGATTTTTGCCTCCCTCCAGTCTGAAATTTAGTTGTGACTGTTCATAGAGAACCACCATGGCTTGCCTCCCTCAAGTCGGATTTTTGCCTCCCTCTTGTTTAGATCGCACTAGTGTCTTCTGACTTGCACTTATCTTCCTGGTTGTGTCTTTTAGGATGGTGGTTGTTCGAAAAGTCACCATGATGTCTATAAATACCCATAGACACATTACCATTCAACATTCATTACAATCATCAGTCATATTTAGAGTTAAGCCAGACATTAGAGTATTGCATTTTGGCATTAAGGAGTCTGCATTTGGAGAGTACACAACACAATTTTTGGTTCGCTAGACGAGTAGATTGGAAAACTACTTTTGCTCGTGTAAGATCATTGTGTCCTAGGAGGCTGACGCTCGATATTCCATAAGAATCGTGTGTGGAGGCAAAATCTATCTTAAGAAAATAGTGTCAAAAACTAACCTTGATCTACATCAACTTCAATAACAGTTCCTGTTCTACAATCGGATTAGTCTTTCTTTTGGATTGACAGACAGTTACATCTAACTATTTTCTGTTATTGTTTCATAAGACTACTGTAACTCTTTCGTTTCTGTGTTCTTTACTGTAGCTGTTTCGTTAGAGTAACTTGTTACATGATTTAAATCAGAAATTTTAATAAGTGATTTTACAATATTTTGGAATACCACAAACAACATTTAAAAGTATGATTGAAATCAAATCATCCTTTTTTTAGGTACTTACTAGGTTTTCTGTATAAGATGCTCTCACATGTTTACTTTTGTGATTCATTGCTTCCTCTTTTCAGGTTATGTATGACTTCGTGATGCGTCTTGAGAGCTTGCCAAAATCATATCAAGATTTTATTCAGAAAATTGGGCTAGTTGCACAACTTGTATACAATGCTGTGAAGGACTGTTGTAGAGGTTCCCCTGTAGATGTTGCCTCATTGTCGGCCTACTTAGTCAACAGAAGGAACTTCAACTCCGTGAAGTTGGAAGAATTTCCTTCTATTATTCCTTGTTCCATAATTCACCCAAACACGAAGTCATGTTTAGCTCACAATGCAAATGCAGCATCAACTACTTTTAGGAAAACATTTCCCCTTTACTTCTCTTTGAATTTTGTACCATTCGTTGTGTTGTGTCTACAAAAGGTACACCATTTTCTGATGGTGGTTTCTCTTTACTATAGACCCTTTTCTTGCATTGTAATGCAAGAACATTTCTTGATAAAGCTCTATTTCTTATTTCGTTTATTATGGGCAAGCAGTGTAATTTTCTTGAACTAATTATTCTGATATTTGATTCCATTTTTAAGTTCATGGACGCTCATGTTTGCACCTGTTGGAATGCTCTTACAGGAGCTGTTCGCTCGACGACATTTTTGTCTGCTTTTGTTGTAATTTTTCAGATAGCTGTTTGCTTATTGTTGTTTTTGTTTGCCTCTTCTATGAGGTTCCATAACTTTTTTTAGTAACTTCTCTTTGACGATGCAAGGGAGTCATATGTTCACACCAGAAAGTGGCATCAAAAGACCACAAGCTTGTCTATGGGGCTGCAGGCGGATTATTTGCCCTTTCTGTACTGTTGGAGAAGAAAGTTAGACGTGGAGAACTTGCCCTATATGTCCTTCCACAAGCTGGAGATTCTTTGTGGTATATTCTAGTGAACCACCATCTGCTTCCAAATATCAAGAATGTTGAGGTATTGCATTCATTACTGCTTTGTGTTTCCAGGGAAGTCACTTTAGATGAATAAATGCATCATTTTTTGCATCCCACAGATTCTGATAGTATATGAGATGCTAGTTATCACAAGGGAAGTATATCAGATGCAATTTTGATTATGATTAAATGATGCAATGAAATAGTCGCACTGTTTTGTGCAAGTTTTTCATTAGGATTCTTTTCATTGAATTTAAACTCAGCACAATATTGAAAGATTTTCTTCTAGAGCATGGCAAGCACCATTCAAATAGAAGTTCCAATGGTTTGTATTATGTTGATGCCCGATTGTCGCTTCTGAACTTTTACAGGTTGCTATGTTCTGTGCTTGCATGGGCGAAATAATGTACAATTTGGAACATGAACCAGACACCATGGCTCCTTTTCTCAGGGGTTTGATTCCCTGTTTCCTTGCCAGCAGAATTAGCAGCCCAGCCCCTTTGTCAACTTGAAATGCTTCTTACACATATTTACAAACTCTAGATGCCATAAAGAAACCAAAATTGTTGGAGAATCGAGGGGCTGAAACAATGGCTTGAGAGAAGTATAATCTTGAATCCATTCCTGGGCTCTGAGCTTCTCTTTTTTAAATTGTTCATACACTACAACTATGATGGAAATTTAAGCTCGACCATTCTTTTTTGATTCATTGCATTATAATTCATCTCGAGAGCAGTAGAATTTTGCTCAGTATTATAGAAAGAACCCTAAGGAGGGGATTGTTGGTGTTTCATATCCTTTCTCTTCAAATAAAGGAGTATTGAGTATTCATTCTCATTTGAAACTTCTTGAGATTTTGTGTTCATGTAATTTGTCATTCTTTGAACGAAAGTTGAAATTTAGATGGTTTTAGAAGGGGATTATATCTTTTTGTAAATTTATATATACAACATGCATGTGTTGGGCTTTTGTGAAGTCTAATTTTTTTGTTGATCCGGATGATGATCCAATCCAAAATAATGTTTGTGTGATTTTTAACAGGGAATATTTTGAGGCTTAGTCCATGGAGTGGAGGTTTGGGTTGATAGGCCTAAGTTGTAGCGCTCATGGACAAGCCTTGTGGGGGTTTGGGGCAACACCCACGGGAAAATTTCTTTTGGCCCGCTCTGTAGCCCGGTGCAGGACATATAAAACTTGTTGTTTTGGGTGATTAGGGTTTGATTGACTCTATATGACCACTCTGTATTCCTTCTTGATAATAGTGAAATTCTTGCAGCTTCGTGGACGTAGGCAAATTGCCAAACCACGTAAATATTGTCTTGTGCGTGTAATTATTTTTTTTTGACGTGTGTTTTCTTTATTTTTGTTTCTCATAGGTTTGAAAATTTTGTGTAAATTTCCTAACAACTGGTATTAGAGCCTGGAAAGGGTTGAGTGGGAGCAATGGCAGAGGAAGCAGGAAAGGCATCTGGAATAGAAAAGTTTGATGGGACAGACTTTGGATTCTAGAGGATGCAAATCAAGGATTATATTTATGGGAAAAAGTTGCATCTGTCGCTTCTAAACCTGTGACTATGAAGGATGAGGATTGAACTCTTCTTGACAGACAAGTATAGGGAGTTATCAGGTTAACTCTATCTAGATTTGTTGTGCACAATGTTATAAAGGAGAAGACTACAACAGATCTGATGAAGGCTTTGTCTGGTATGTATGAAAAGTCGTTAGCAAACAACAAGGTGCATCTGATGAAGAAGTTATTCAATTTGAAGATGGCAGAGAACACATCAGTAGCACAACATCTGAACGAGTTTAACACTATCACAAATCAATTGTCGTCCGTAGAAATTTATTTTGATAATGAGATTCGTGCACTGAGCGTTTTAGCTTCCTTGCCAAATAGTTGGGAGGCAATAAGGATGGCAGTAAGCAATTCTACAGGAAAGGAAAAATTGAAGTATAATGGCATACGAGATTTAATTATGGCTGAGGAGATTTACAGAAAAGATGCTGGTGAAACCCTAGAATCTGGTTCTGCCCTAAACCTTGAGACAAGAGGTAGAGGTAATGACAGAAATTCAAGTCAGGGCAGATCAAAATCCAGAAATTCTAATCAGAACAGAAATAAATCTAGATCAGACCAACAAACAAAATATTGGAATTGTGGGAAAATCGGGTCATTTTAAGAGGCAATGCAAAAGTCTTAAGAAGAAGAATGAAGATGATTCTGCTAATGCTGTAACGGAAGAGGTACATGATGCATTACTTCTTGCAGTAGACAGTCCACTTGATGATTGAGTTTTGGACTCAGGAGCTTCGTTTCATACTACTCCACACCAAGAAATCATATAGAACTATGCTATAGGTGATTTTGGTAAGGTGTATTTGGATGATGGTATAGACTTGGATGTTATGGGTATGGGAAACATCCGAATATTATTGTCCAATGGGTCTGTTTGGTTACTGGAGAAGGTTCAACATATTCCTGACTTGAGGAGGAATCTGATTTCTATTGGACAACTTAATGATGAAGGACATGTTATACTGTTTGGTAGTGGTACTTGGAAGATCACAAAGGGAGCTAGAGTATTGGCTCGTGGAAAGAAGAATGGTACTCTATATATGAACTCGAGTCCAAGAAACACAATTGCAGTTGCTGAAGCAAGTACGGATACAATCTTATGGCACCGCAGACTTGGTCACATGAATGAGAAAGTGATGAAGATGCTGCTGTCAAAGGGGAAACTATCAAAATTAAAGTCTGTTGATTTTGACATGTGTGAAAGCAACATCTTAGGAAAGCAGAAAAAGTGAGTTTCTTGAAAACTGGTAGGACACGAAAGGCTGAAAAATTGGAGTTAGTACACACGGATTTGTGGGGACCTTCTCCGGTTGTATCCCTTGGGGGTTCAAGGTATTACATCACTTTTATTGATGACTCAAGTAGAAAGGTATGAGTTTATTTTTTGAAAAATAAATTTTATGTATTTGATACTTTTAAGAAGTGGAAGGCTTTGGTTGAGACAGAAACAGGTTTGAAAGTAAAATGTATGAAGTCAGACAATGGAGGAGAGTACATAGATGGAAGGTTCAGTGAGTATTGTGTTGCACATGGAATCAGGATGGAGAAAACCATTCTTGGGACACCACAACAAAATTGTGTGGCTGAGCGCATGAATAGAACTCTCAATGAGCGTGCAAGGAGTATGAGGTTGCATGCTGGACTACCAAAGACTTTCAGGGCTGATGTTGTTAGTATTGCAGCTTATTTGATAAACCAAGGGCCTTCAGTTTCCTTGGAGTTCAGACTTCGTGAAGAGGTATGGAGTAGTAAAGAAGTAAAGTTTTCTCCTTTAAAAGTTTTTGGTTTTGTTTCATATGTTCATATTGATTCTAATGCTTGTACTAAACTTGATGCAAAGTCTAAAATATGTTTTTTCATTGGTTATGGTGATGAGAAATTTGGCTATTGTTTTTGGGATGAACAAAACAGAAAAATCATCAGAAGTAAAAATGTGATATTTAATGAACAGGTTATGTACAAGGACAAGTCAATTGTAGTGTCAGATGTCACAGAGATAGATCAGAAGAAATCTGAGTTTGTCAACTTAGACGAATTGACTGAAATTACTATCCAGAAAGGGGGTGAAGAAGATAAGGAGAATGTAGAATCACAGGTAGATCAGACTACACATGTAGCTGATGTTCATAGATCTTCCAGGATCATTAGACCTCCACAATATTATTCACCCACTCTAAATTACCTCCTGTTGATTGATGGTGGTGAGCCAGAGTGTTATGATGAAGCCTTGTAGGATGAAAATTCAAGCAAGTGAGAGTTAGCCATGAAGGATGAGATGGAGTCCTTGTTGGGGAATCAAACATGGGAACTGACTGAATTGCCAGTAGGGAAGAAGGCTTTGCACAACAAGTAGGTATACAGAATTAAGAATGAGCATGATGGTAGCAAGAGGTATAAAGCCAGATTAATTGTCAAAGGGTTCCAACAGAAGAAGGGCATTGACTTCTCAAAAATATTTTCTCCAGTTGTGAAGATGTCAACAATTAGACTGGTATTGGGAATGGTGGCTGCAGAAAACCTATATCTTGAGCAGTTAGATGTGAAGACAACATTCTTTCATGGTGACTTGGAGGAAGACATTTACATGATTCAGCCAGAAGGGTTCATTGTTCAGAGACAACAGAATCTAGTCTGCAAACTGAGAAAGAGCTTGTATGGCCTAAAACAAGCTCCAAGACAGTGGTATAAGAAATTTAAAAGTTTTATACATAGAATTGGGTTCAAGAGATGTAAAGCTAATCATTGTTATTATTTTAAGTTCTTTGGCAATTCTTACATCATTTTACTATTATATGTGGATGATATGCTCATGGTAGGGTCTAGCATTTAGGTGATTAATAATCTAAAGAATCAATTGTCAAAATAGTTTTAAATGAAAGATTTGGGAGCTGCAAAGCAAATCCTTGGTATGAGAATCATTAGAGACAAAACTAATGGTACATTGAAGCTTTCACAGTCAGAGTATGTGAAGAAAATTCTCAGCAAGTTCAACATAAATGAAGCAAAACTAGTGAGTACACCCTTGGGTACTCACTTCAGGCTCAGAAAAGATCAGTCACCCAAGACAGATGATGAACATAACTACAAGGGTAAGGTTCCTTACGCTTTAGCTATTGGTTCACGTATGTATACTATGGTCTGCACAAGATCGAACATTGCCCATGCAGTGGGAGTTGTGAGTAGATACATGAGCAATTTAAGAAGACAATATTGGAAGGTTGTGAAGTGGATTCTAAGGTATCTGAAAGGTTCCTCAGAAGTATGTTTGTGTTTCACTAGAGATAGTTTGGAGTTACAGGGTTTTGTTGATGTCGACTTGGCCGGAGACACTGATAGTAGGAAGAGCACCACTGATTTTGTTTACACCTTGGGCAGTACTGTTGTGTCTTGAGGTTCTAACCTATAGAAGACAATATCCCTTTCTACTACAGAGGCCGAGTATGTTGTAGTGTCAGAGGCTTCAAAGGAGATGATTTGGTTACAGAGTTTCTTGGAAGAACTGGATAAAAAGAAATAGAAGGGTACTCTTTACAGTGATAGTCAGAGTGTCATGTTCCTCGCCAAGAATCTGACATTTCATTCTAGGACGAAGCACATTCAGATCAGGTATCATTTCTTACGGTCCTTGCTTGATGATGGTTAGTTGATACTTGAGAAGATCTGTGAAACTAAGAACTCAGCAGATATGTTGACTAAGGGTGTCACTATTTGAGAAGTTGAAGTTGTGTGCAGCTTCAGTTGGTTTTCTTGTTTAAGGACAGGAGTATGAGTTGCAGGGATGAGGGACTGTGTTTTTTGGAGGATTACAGTTGATGTTGATGATTGAACTAGTCTCCAAGTGGGAGATTTGTTGGGCTTTTGTGGAGTCTAATTTTTTCCGTTAATCCGGATGATGACCCGATCTGAAATAATGTTTCTTCTTGATAATAGTGAAATTCCTGCAGTTTCGTGGACGTAGGCAAATTGTCAAACCACATAAATACTGTTTGGTGCGTGTAATTATTTTTCTTCGGTGTGTGTTTTCTCTATTTTTGTTTCTTACAAGTTTGAGAATTTCGTGTGAATTTCCTAACGGTATGCTTCGATGGTAACAACCATTTTCTTCTTCTAGCTGGAAGATGCAAGAGTTGAGTGTGAGACCTCGGGAATTAATACGTGTAATACCCCAATTTGCCAGACCATACGTATAGTAGAATACATAACTCAAGAACGATGGAGCAATCAATAGAGCCAACGACCCAATGAACCCTATGGAATTGTACAATGTGATCAACTCTTGTTTCTTCAGTTGTAGGGTGCCACCGGGGGCGTGCAATGGTGCTCAACGATAGGCATAGGGTTGGGTTCTGGTTGCAACATAAGCTACATATTTTTAGTTTTACCATTATTTATTTTGTCCTATTTTCAAATTGATAAACCAAATTTAACCAAACAACAATAATACTAAACATGTTTCATTATAATCCACTTCCAAACATCCTAATCAAATTATTGAACTATTTCATATCCATTACCAAACAAGTTCCTTCATTTGTAAAATGCTTTTCACCCTTATTCTCAGCCAGAGAGCATCATCTCCCCCACCCACACTGTTGTCTCCTCTCTGTCTACCATCCACCACCATCGTCCCTCTTCTCTCCCACACGTGTGCGCACAGAGCCAGCTAGTTGAGATCCTCCTCTTCTACCATCTCTGCATTCTTTGACCTCGGTACACCACCTCAGAGCAAAACTATGCACCTTTAACCCACCACCAACTTCGGTTAGCAACAATTTTTTTTTTTTTTTGAAAAACAAATATTTTATTAAATGAAGCAAAGAATTACACGGATCAAAAGGGAAAGAAATCCCATTTTATAACACCAATTTAATGGCTTTAATCCTTCAAATCATGACTACATGGCAAGAACTTCTCCTTCAAACCTGCCTACATAACAAACCGAAACAAAAAATTACAAAGACATATCTACAGTTTCCAAAGAATGAGAAATAATCAAAGAATTTTTGACTTTTAAAACTGATATCTTTGATCTTGCACCACCAATACCTCACCATGCTTGGCATCGAACCCACAACAGAAAAAAATAGTAGATGCCCTCGCCTATACTGCCTGTTTTGATAGAAAATCAGCCACATCATTTGCTTCTCTAAAAATATGAAAAATCTGAAAATCAACACCTTGCAGCAAAGCAAAAATTTTAGACAGTATACCAGACAAGCTCCATGGAATCTCAATCCTTCCCAACACCATTTGTACCAGAATCTGAGAATCAGATTCAATTAGCAACTTATAACCCTCCAAACCAAAACTTCGATACATTCTGAGCCCATCCAGCAAAGCCATACCTTCACCTCTCATGTTCAAGCCCTCCCCATAGAAGCAATCACCTGCTAAAACAAAAATCCCTTCTTGATTCCTTACCACCACTCCCCCTCCAGAAAAAACCTGGGTTCCCTTAGCAGCCTCATCCACGTTAAGTTTCAGAACCCCCTGTGGAGGATGAGACCAAGCAACCCAAATGACCTTAGAAAAGACAGCAGTAAACACCTGCACCTTTAAAGTCTACAACATCTCCCTACCTCTCCTTCCCTCCCTTCTCTTTGGCTTCACACAAAAAGTGTGACATTGAAGACATACCAGAATCTACAAATAAACAGAATAGGAAGACAAACTTACCTCTTCATGCCTCCTCTTACATCTTTCCTTCCAGATAAACCAAAAAACCAACAAAGGCACACCTCTCACCAAACCATTACTCAGAGACTGCTTATGAAAAATCCTAGCAATCCTCTTTTGTCTAACCATAGGAGACTTTCAATTAGCAACTATGGAGGAAGACTTGAGGCTGAGAAGATGGGTGCATTTCGAATGGTAATAACCATTTTGCAATGGAAGAAGAGAGAACTGTTATTTCACTACGGCCCTTCAGGGTTACACATATGAGAGAGTAAAACATCAGACCTCAGGAATTAATACTAGAAACACAACGTGTTGGAAAAAAATTTGGATGCAAATAAAGTGAACGGCAGGGTGAGGCGCAGATTAGGTCACTCTCTTAAGACGATTCGCGTTCTTTTATGAAAGAATCACAGTGCAGAAGCGTCCCTTTATGAAAGAATCACAGTGTAGAAGGTAGTAGCGCGTCGTCCTCAAGATAACAGTCCAGCCAATTGACTGTTGCTTCACTCAGATCTGCTCAATCGAATGAAGCAGAAGCCCAAGATAACAGTCCAGCCAATTGACTGTTGCTTCACTCAGATCTGCACAATCGAATGAAGCAGAAGCTTCACACACACCTTTGAATCCCCAAGATAGTCTCTGTTGCTTCACTCAGATCTGCACAATCGAATGAAACAGAAGCTTCACACACACCTTTGAATCCCCACACACCTTTGAATCCCCAACACACACCTTTGAATCCCCAAGATAGTCTCTGTTACTTCACTCAGATCTGCACAATCGAATGAAACAGAAGCTTCACACACACCTTTGAATCCCCAAGATAACAGCCCAACCAATTGACTGATATGATATATTCAATCCGTATCTCTTCTGCTAGTCTCACCCCTGCGCACGTGAGAGTTCTAAGACCTCTCTTTGATTCAAAGATTAAATAACACTAGTACATATATATACTCAAGTATCTTAGAATGTTTAGTCGATATGGGATTGAGTTCCCATATAAAAATACTCTTTTAATTAAAATATTCTAACACAACAATTTTATATGAGAATTCCTTGATGTGGTTCGATTTTAGAGAGAAAGTATGAGATGTCATTTTGACTCTCGTTAAATGGTGCAATGAGACGATCGCATTTTTCTTGTGCAAGGTGTTTAATTATGGTTCTTTTTTATTGAAATTAACCTGATATAATGCTGAAAGATTTGCCTCAAGCTCATGGCAATCATCATTCAAATCAAAGTTACACTGGTTTATATTTTATGCCCATGGCTGATCGTCACTTCTGAACTGATATAGCTGGCAACGTCGCTTCCTTGCCAGCAGAATTTGCAACCTGGCCCTTTCGTCAAGTCGGAGTGCTTCTTTCAACCATTTACATACTCTGGATGCCATGAAAAAACTCCCCAAATTGGTGGAAAACCTAGAGGCTGAAAAGAACAGCTTTGGAGAAATACAATCTTGAATCCAATCCTGGGCTCTGACAATCTCTTTTTTAAATTGCTCCTAAGCTGCAGCAAAGGGAATTCGAGCTCCACCATTCTTTTTGATTCATTGCATTCCAATTTTGTCTTGAGGACAGCGGAATTCTGCTCAATATTGTAAAACCTGGGGGTGGGGAATGGTGGTGTTTCATATCCTTTCCCCTCGTAACATAAAGGGATCTTGAGAATTCATTCCCATTCAAAACTTCTCGAGATTCTTGAAAACAACATCGTTTTGGAAGGAACTTATCTTGTTAATATAACACAGAATGTATGTTTCTGATGGTAATAACCATTTTTGTTATGGAATATGAGAGAAGTGTCATTTCATTAAGGCCCTATGGGGTCACACACATCATGAGAGAGTTGAATATGGGACCACGGGAATTAATACCAGTAACACAACAATTTTATAGACGATTAGAGAGAATAAAATACATAAGGGTTCTCAGTATCAAGCATAAGAAGTGCATGATCCTGCCACAACTATTTATACAGGTACATTATCTAAAGACTTTTTTAAACAAAAGCAATCCAAAATGGGGCTTCTTCATTACAGATATCAATTAGGTGGAGAGAACTTCATATGGGGAAATTATCCATGCATGTCAATATGAGATCATATACGAGGCCTTTGTTGTCCAAGGCCAAAGAGCTTTCCTGCCGCTGCCAAAAGTAAAAGGGGAATTGCTAGGAAGAGCAGAATCCAGGCTTCACTGGGCGACATCAAAATTATGCAGCACATGTAGGATCCAAACAGCATTGATACCGAGATTTGCGACCATGGTTTGAATGGGAATTCACGGAGGAGGGACATAACCGCAGCCAACGACCCAACAAACCCTATGGAATTGAGCAATATGAATGACTGAGTTATAACCGACTCCTGTTTCTTCAGTTGGAGGGTGCCATCTAAAGTGGTGCTGTGGAAGTAGCCGCCATTCAAAATGCCATTGAGGGTGTGATATGCAGCTTGGTAGGCTACTATTGCTACAAGGGTGGCCATCAACAACACCGCCATATGACTACCAATGAGAGGAATGATGGTATTCGCATCTGTTTTCTTGAACCTTTTTTTCTTGAACCATTTTCTCGTGTCATCATGAGCAGAATACTGGTAGGTATCACGTTTGGCAAGACCTCTGGCTCTCAAGGCTCCAGCTTGACCAAGGATCCTGCCAATTTCCACATCAATCATCCGATCATATGGTAGGACATCTAGGATGTCCAGAGCCGTGAAACCACCAGAACTCATTGCATTCACATCTACCACATTGCAAGAAAGTAAAACTTCTAAAATCTGCAAGAAAAATGAAGTGCACCAACATAAGTCCGGTTACTGCAACAAGAGCACAATACCACAGAATGACATTTTCCAATGGTCTACTGATCATGGGCAAATGCCAGAATATGATAATTAATGTAATAACAACGTAAAATAAAAAATATCCCACATATATAAAACTGCAAAGAAACATGAAACCCACTTATGATCTTTATTCTACTTGTGGTTCTCCATATGCTAATCAAGCTTCTTTACTCAGAATCTACGATCATAGTTGAGCAAATTCAGATTCCAAAAAGGTTTTCATAGTAAACAGTGGTTAATTCTAATTTCACAGAAGAGATAGTACTGCAAATCTATTTTGCTAGTGGGGAAGATTGGGAACGATGTACGTCATAGAATCAGAGCCGATTCCCTTAAGCGGAGAAAAACCTTTGACATATTATGTGTTAGAAGGATAATAAAATTGAAATGCAAGTTTTACCATGCAGCTATAATATTGTATGGGACAGAATGTTGGATAACTAGGAAACATCATATTGACAAAATGAGGGTACCAGAAATAAGAACATTAAAGTGGATGTATAGAAAAAAAAATAATAAAATATAAAATGACCGTATTAGAGAAATAATAAGAATAGCCCTAAGGACAAGTTGTGAGACATTAAATTAAGATAATTTGTTCATGTTCTCGCCGTTTAAAAAAAGTGACATAATTTCTCTTAAGGATACTAAAAATAGAAATAGAAATAGGGATAAACCCAAATTTTCATTGACCATAATAATAAGAAAATATATGAAAATATGAAACTTAAATGAGCATGAATGGTGAAAACAGATTCATATACTCAACTACAAATGATTGGGAAATAAGCCTTAGCTTTATTTGGAAGATTGGGAACAAATTAGAGACCAAAAGAAGGCTTGCAAAATATACTCCACAATCGAGTAATTAGTAAATACTTGGTCGCCCCTGAAATTTCTTCTCCTAAGATGTGCAATATGCTGTCAAACAGAGCTTAATTCCCCCTAAAATGTGTTTCGTTTTCAAGAGGAGGAAGATGATTTTAGTATCCTTCAACAAAGAATAAAAGGGAATTGGGGAAAAAAAAAAAACCTTTCCTTGATTTGTTTTCTTGAAACGGCAAGATGAAGAGGTGTCTTTCCATCGGAATCCTTCCCATCAATCAAATGGTCGTAATCTCTATTTTTAGCAAGCCAATCCACCAAGAACCGTACTGCTCTTTCTTGATTATACAAAACGGCGATGTGAAGACAATTCTCGCCTCTTTGGTTCACCAATTCCACTTCCTCAGGGCTTGCATCGAGGATTTCCTTCATAACCCCGACTCTGCCTCTCCTCGCAGCAACATGGAGAGATATCCCGTAGAGCTCGCCCAGTCCGAAAAATAATGATAAGGGCAAGCCGTAGCCGCGAAAACAAGCATGAGATTTAATTCCAACGATCTTGCAAACCTCTTCCTCCAGTTCTGGTGGTTGATATCCATAACTTACTTCCTCCGTGAAAAGTCGGTGCAAACGAAAATCGATCGTATTAAAGATTGAGATCTCCACCGATTCATCGACATCCACTGGGGAAGACATGATTACTAAAAAATCGAAGTCTGGAACAACACACCAACAACAGAAAAGTACAACAAATTTATCACAAAAATCAAAACAATTAACCCTTGACGGAGCGGAACGGTGTGAACGCGAAAGTCTAAATGGATCCAAACCTTAGAAAACGTAAAAGCTTCAGTGGAAACTTCAACTACACCCACGACTATTCCGCGTAAAACGTTGTTGCAGTTGGGCCAGTTTGACTTTGTGCTGCCTCATTGTTGACTTTCTTCTTTCCTTAAAACACTTAAGCACCCTGTGAATGTTGATAATTCCAGGAAATATCTTGTAGTTTTCGAAATTACACTAACCTTCTATTTGTTTTTGTCAAATATATGCAATGAAAACGGAGACGGCACAATTCACGTATTACCCGTTCCAAGAATGATATGTCAGTTCTCTCTCGGTCTCCCTCTACTACTAGATTCCGTGGTACATGCGATGAGTCTACACCTTAACAAAAATATTGCACAACTTAAATAAAATTTAAAAAATATAAAAAATTAATAAAACCTACTCGTCCAAGGAATTGCCATTTTTTAAATTTTATTTGAAATGTATAACATTAGTCACAAATTAATTTGTGTTTGACGTTTTTTGAAAAAAATATTGGTAGAGAAAGACGATTAAGGAAAGAGGGACCATGGAGGAGACGACATCTTCTTCGCTCTCCCTCTCTTTCTCTGTTCTCTTTATTTTCACTAAAAACTGGAACGGTAGATCATTTGACCCCGTTTGGCATCTCTAAAGGCCAAATTTTCTGTTGCTCAAGATCCCGTTTGAGATTGATCTCTTTTTGTTCTCACTTTAGATCTCTGTCAATATCTCCATTGAGATGCAGATTCAGGGAGCAATCCATTTGTCGGTAATTTTAATTCGGACAATGAAATATCTATTTTCAATTTTCAATTTATTTCTTTATCCAATTCATAGTCTAATATGTCTAGACAGTGAAATTGTATAGTGAAATATGATCAGTTTCGCTGCCAGATTTATTTAACTGTCCAAAATGATTAGTTTGGGAGTATTTAACGTTCTTAGACAAAGGGATACACCCCTCCCAAATCACTGTCCAAACAACTGGGTCATGTTTGGTTTGCGTTCTGAAAATAATTTTTTATTCTCAAAATTTTAAAAATATCTAAAATCTATTTGTTTAGTATATTTTTCTTTAAATTTTGAGAAAAAAAATGAGATTTGAGTTAAAGAAAAAGAAAATAAGTGTAGTTTGTTTTCAAAGTTTTCTTAGAAAATTTTGGAAATAAGGAGAATAATTTTGGATCTTTAAATATATATATATATATATTGTTCTCTATATTTTGGGAAAAAATGAGATTTGAGTTAAAGAAACAAAAAATAAGTGTAGCTTGTTTTCAGAGTTTTCTTAGAAAATTTTGGAAATAAGGAGTATAATTTTTGATCTTTAGATATATATATATATTTGTTCTCTATATAAAAAAATAGATTTATAATATGTATAGAGTATTTTATATATATCTTTATATATATATATATATATAAAATATATATATATATATATTATGAAATTGTCTATATAAAAATAATTTTTTTATTAATGTTTAAATTACTGTTCAAATATATATTTAGGCTGTCAAAACAAATTTTATTATTTTTTTTATTGTAAAATTATTTAATCAAACAAGTTTTTTATCTCAAAAAATATAAAAATTAAACTCTTGTCAAAAATTATTTTCAAACATTTTTTTTGAAACGCAAACCAAAGAGGCTTCTAGTTTCTCTGTCTTGCTTATTACGGGCGGAAGGTTTAGTAGAGTTAAAAAATGAGGTACAATCAACCTTATTAAATCTTGCTCTGTTTGGGGTAGAGTTCTAGCAAAACAGGGTGCACAAATTTTGGCTAAAAAACTAAAAAGAGCAAGGCATAGGTTTCTTCCAAATCAAAAAAAAAAAAATAGTTTCTTCCAAAAGCTCATATGCTTGTACACTGATAATTTTGGTAGGGAAAATTTCAGTAGACTTCCTCGCCCATACTGCAAAAAGTTTCATATATTGGTAAAAGGTTTAAGAAGCACCTGTTTACTTGAACATTACCCCCACCCAGCTTGCTCCGAATAGCTGGAGGTTGTTGGTGTTCCTTGGGCCAAAGCCAATGGCGTTGGTGCTCAACCTACCCTTGCCGAGCTCCTACACTGCTACAAGCTTATTCGGTGGAAGACTGATCTATTCACCGGCTACTCCACCAACGTAAGAGTGGAATGACAAATTTTTCTTTATCTCTGGGCCTAGATAGAGTTTGTCCCTTCAGAGAGCATTCCTAGTTGACGGTCTCCTTCATCCACTCTTAAGTAAAGAGTCCTTTGTTTTTCTTTTTTTTTTTTTTTTGCTCTCTCCTTTTTACTCACAATTATTTCTTTTGTGGAGGTAACATTAGCCCCTTGCAATCCGAAAAGCAGAGAGTGGAGAGAGCTACTTCTTACTCTACCAAATATAAAAAAGGACAAAAAAATAAAATACTAATTATACATGGTGTAAAACCAAGAAGAATAATTGCGCAATATATACCATAAGTAATGCTTTGTATTCAAAATGCAATCCATATCCTAGACCACGTGGGTAACAAAATACATAACCGAAAACATAATCTTAGGAAGAATTGAGCATTCCAGCGCTCGTAATTATTATAATACATAATTTTAGTATCTTCTTAACAAAAGAAGACAAATTCCACTTACTATACTAGTGAAACTGAATATGGGGTCCTCTAATATGACCTAATTATCCATGCACGTCCCTGACTACATCAAGCAGTGTCGATAATTTCTGTATGAAGAAGATAGCCATTGCCAATGACCCAACGAACCCCATGGTGTTGAAAAACATGAATTGAGTTATGATCCACTCTTGTACCTTGAGGTTGCCACCTCCCTCGTTGAAAGTGATACCAGAGGCGATGAAAGCAGGTTGGCAGGCTGTTGTCATTACCAGGGTAGCCATCAGCAACAACATAACATCAAGCAGTGTCGATAATTTCTGTATGATGAAGATAGCCACTGCCAATGACCCAACGAACCCCATGGTGTTGAAAAACATGAATTGAGTTATGATCCACTTTTGTACGTTGAGGTTGCCACCTCCCTCGTTGAAAGTGATACCAGCGGTGATAGAAGCAGATCGGTAGGTTATTGTCATTACCAGGGTGGCCATCAGCAGCAACAACATCTTAAACCACTTTATTTTGTAACCATGATCAGCACAGCTATTGGTATCACGATTGGCAAGATCTCTGGCTCTCAAGGCTCCAGCTTGACAGAGGATCTTGTCAATTTTCACATCAATCTTCCCAGTATATGGAAGGACACTTAGGATGTCCAGAGCGGTGAAACCGCCACAATTCGTGGCATTCACATCAACCACATTGCAAGTGAGTAAAGCTTCTAAAGTCTGCAAGAAAAATGGAAGTGTGCAAACATAAGTATAGTTACTATAACAAGAGCCCAACAACACAATAATCTTCAATTATTTTACAAAGCAAATCATCAATCCTACAAAGTAAAATTAATGCGATTACATGTATTCAGCTGCAAAGAAACATGGAATAAATATATAATCTTGTCTCAAATTGTAGTTCTCTCCTCCTCTCACTACTT
The DNA here is from genome assembly GCA_963454935.2 of Ilex paraguariensis. Classification (NCBI taxonomy): domain Eukaryota; kingdom Viridiplantae; phylum Streptophyta; class Magnoliopsida; order Aquifoliales; family Aquifoliaceae; genus Ilex; species Ilex paraguariensis. The sequence goes on from CAUOFW020010279.1 coordinate 167,705, forward strand.
GTAGAATTCCAGAAAAGATGTTCATCAGCATCATCACACTTGTAAAACCAACAATTACAGAACATGCGGCAATCTATAAGAGGAAAGCAAGACTTTTAAATGGTTTAGTATTATCACTCAATACATTAAGAACCTGGCAGTTTGAACTGAAGAGCTAATGCATAAAAAATAAACAAACTCCAAAGTTGATGTTTATATCTTGGTGAAGTCATAGCAGAGCAAATTCAGATGAATACAAAGTTTTCATAACATAAAAAAGTTGTCTGATTCTAATTTGACAGAAGAAACAGCACTGCAAATCGTAATTTTTGTTTTTTGTTTTTTTTATTTTTTTGCTACAGGTGGTCAGGCTGTTGAGCTGGGTTACAGCATCTCTCTAAAGGGAATGGGAATGAATTAAACCTGATACCTCTAGTTACCGATGGACATGCTCAACTACTGAGATTAGCAACAAATCAGAAAGAAAATAAGTGATTGAGATAGCTTATACTAAAATTTGCCATATTCAATCAAAACAGACGCTAATTTTTCCTTTAATTTAATCAAAGTCGATGATTTATTACCTGGATTTGTTTTCTTGAAACGGCAAGATGAAAAGGTGTATTTCCTTTGTAATCCCTGTCGTTAATTAGATGGGCGTAGTCTCTGTTTCTGGCAAGCCAATCCACTAAGAACCGCACCGCAACTACTTGATTATTCAAAACGGCGGAGTGAAGACAATTCTCGCCTGTTTTGGTCACCGATTTCACTGACTCAGGGCTTGCATCGAGGGTTTTCTTCATAATATCGACTTCGCCTTTCCCCGCCGCAGCATGGAGAGACGTCCCGCCTCCGTGCTTGTGCATTCCGAGAAATGCGTTTTCGTCTGTTTCTACTACGGTGTTCATAGAGTCGTTGATGGAACTGAATCCCAAATCCTTTGATTTTTGCAGATATGGACCCAAGTGCTTTGCTAGTTGCTGATATGCTTTCAAGGCTTCTGCTTCCGCTCCTGAAGATGAGATCTCCGGCGGCGATTGACCCGACATCGACAGGGTAAGAAATAATTTCTCAAAAATTGGAGTCTGTGAACAACACAAGTTCAACAAATTCTCAGTTCGTCGGAACAACAATCAAAACAATAGAGCCTTCGCAGAGAGGAACAGTGTGAACGCAAAAGTCTAAATGGATCCAAACCCAAGAAACTGTGAATGTGAATGCAAAAATGGATCCAAACCCTAGAAACTGCGAATGCAAAAGTCTAAATGGATCCAAACCAAGAACCTGTAAAATCTGTGGAAACTTCTTCGACTTCCCCTTCACCTTCACCTACCATTAGTCCGCGTAATGCAGAGGAAAAATTATACTTTTATCCCTAAACTATTACTTGTTTTGGGCTAATCTCAACTTGTGCTCCATAAAATCACTTGAATCTCAATTTATACTATTAAAGTTTAAAAATATCAATGTATACCCTAAATAATATAAATTTGTATCAATGTGCACCTGAGATTAACTTTCATCCATTTTGTCATTAAAAAAGTTTGGACTAATAATAAATTGCACTCTTAAAGTTTAAATATTTCATATTTATGATCCAAATTTTTTTTTTATTAATGCTTGTTAAATAGCCCTCAATTGTATCGTGTCATGTTCGAGTCAATAAAAAAATATTTTTTAAATTAAAAAAATTATAAAATGCCTATTTTTTTCTTAAATATTTGTTAAATAGTTATTTTCTGTCTATAGTTAGACACGAATCTTTTGATTGTTCGATCAAATTAAAATTAAATATTAATAACACAACTGCAAACAAAAAATAACTATTTAATGAGTATTGTAGGCAAAAAATGGATATTTTTATAATTGTTAAAAAAATATTAAATAGTACTATATAAATTGTCATAAATATGAAATATACGACACAACAAAATTAACTCGATACGAAAATATTTTGTTTTAAAAATATTTTTGTATCGACTCGAACATAACACGAAAATGATACGACATTACAGAAAATAATATGATATGTCATAATTAAGAGGTATTCAACAAATATTAATAGATGAAATTCCTTTTTAATCATAAATATAAAATATTTAAACTTTAAAGGTGCAATTTATAATTATCCCACACTTTTTTAACCGCAAAATGGATGACAATTAACCTCTGGTACATATTAATACAAATTTATGTCTATTATGGTATAAATTAATATTTTTAAATTTTAAGGGTATAAATTAAGATTTGAGTGATCTTTTAAGATACAAATTGAGATTAACCTACGTACTACCGTTTTAACTATGACATTTTTTTATTATTTTCTCAATTAATTATATTTTTAATTTTATATCATCCTCTTTACAGACCTAACAAAACTTATTTCAATTTGTCCTTGAATCATGTAATTTTTTTTATTTTACTCCCACATGTTTGCATCTAAAATAGTTTTAAATAATCAAAATACATACAGATTTTCTAAGGTTTATACATGTATAACACTTAAATTTTTATCTTCAATGTCCATTACACCTAGACCTTCTATAATTTGTAGACATATAATACTTAGATTCTTCAAGTTTAAAATGTTATACTTAAATAAAAAAAATATTTCAATTAAAGATAAAGTATTAAATATTTTAAATTCGACAACCAAAAAACATGTTTTATTATATCATTTATTAAAATAAAATTAAAAATCAAATTTTTTCTTAAAAAATAGTAATTAGTATACAATTTTATTATTTATTGGAATCAAACTAAAAAAAATCAAATAAGAGGTTTAAGTCATTTATAATAGAACATGAATTTTAAAACCAAAATTTATATTTTATTTATTTATTGAAATAAAATAAAAAATAAAAATCTATGTTTTTCTTAAAAAATTATAATTTGCTTATAATTATACTATTTATTTGAATAAAACTAAAAAATCAAACAAATAATCAAACTGTAATTGATATAATATTTTTTAGTTTTTATTGGGGTAATTTAGTAGTTTAATTTGGTCATTTAAATTCTAATAGATGGTATAATTTGGTTAAATTAAATTCCAATAGATAATATAATTGTATATTGATTATGATTTTTTAAGAAAAATTAATTTTTTTTAAATTTTATTTTAATAAATGACATAATAGAATATGAATTTTGATTGTAAAATTTAAAATATTTAATATTTTATCTTTAATTGAAGTATTTTTAATTTAAATATAATATTTTACTTTTGAAGGGTCTAAATATTATACTTATAAATTTTAAAAAGTTTAAATATAATTTATTAACGGATAAGGGGTACAAATTTGTGGGTAATATTTTTAACGGTTTAAGTGAATGAATGACAACGAGACGCGAGTAAGTGTAATTCTCCATAACAAAAAAAATTCAAAGAATCCCCGTCAAAGTCGACCCAATTAAACTTGGGGTATCCTTTACTTCCTTCTTGTTCATCACGCTGTAGTAACACGGATACGGTTTAAGTATTTTTCTTTGGGCTAAATTAAACACTTACCCACCCTACAATTGTTGATAATTCTAAGAGAGATCTTGTAGTTCATGTAATTATCCCGACAGTCTGTTAGTTTTTGTCAACTACCGTCAGTGGATACGGAAACAGCACAATTGACGTAATTGCCTGTTTCAAAATGTTATATACCATACGTTTGGATACCCGGAGTAGATGGCATAAGATATCAAAAAGATAATCTCGTCCATCCAAAACGAACCTGGCCCAACTCACATCTAGATTGAACATGTATCCATGCCGATATTTGGTAAAATAATTTTACATTTCTGTGGGATCCACTGACAAAGGTGATTGAATATGTATATACCAGGGCTCTCTCTCCTCGAGAAAATATTCATAAAGTGATATTATTTTACGATGTTGACATAATATCATCAATTAATAAAATAAATAAATAAATAGATCTTATTAAAATTAATAAACAATCCTCCATATAAGCAAACAGGGACGAAGCCATAAAAAAAAATTTAGAGTGGGCACATTAGTACATTNTTTAAACACTTACCCACCCTACAATTGTTGATAATTCTAAGAGAGATCTTGTAGTTCATGTAATTATCCCGACATTCTGTTAGTTTTTGTCAACTACCGTCAGTGGATACGGAAACAGCACAATTGACGTAATTGCCTGTTTCAAAATGTTATATACCATACGTTTGGATACCCGGAGTAGATGGCATAAGATATCAAAAAGATAATCTCGTCCATCCAAAACGAACCTGGCCCAACTCACATCTAGATTGAATATGTATCCATGCCGATATTTGGTAAAATAATTTTACATTTCTGTGGGATCCACTGACAAAGGCGATTGAATATGTATATACCAGGGCTCTCTCTCCTCGAGAAAATATTCATAAAGTGATATTATTTAACAATGATGACATAATATCATCAATTAATAAAATAAATAAATAAATAGATCCTACTAAAATTAAGCAAACAGGGACGAAGCCATAAAAAAAAATTTAGAGTGGGCACATTAGTACATTTTAATTTTTTTTAATTGACCATAAAAGTTTATATATTCATATTTACTAATATTATATTTAATATTTAAAAGTTCAGTAAACATAGAAGATTAAAAATCTATATGCATAACATGAATAAAAAATATAATTAAAACTTCTTGTAAAAAATGTGACTATTTATTATCACTTACAATTGACTCTAGTATGTTTTTATTATTTGAAAGAGTTATAAATCAATTTTATCAATAATATTTCTTTTATACATAAAATTATGGTAACAATCTTTCATTTATAATCTTATAATTTACTACATAACAACACACATTTTTAAATAATAACGAAATAACCCTACAATTTTAAAAAAATTATAAAATAACCTCAATATGTTCAAAAAATATTCGGACATGTCTAAAACGTGTCTAAAAATAAACAATAATATTAGTTGCATCTAATTAAGATTTAATTGATGGAGACCCAATGACTCAAGATCATTGGATATATAGTAAAATTTATTAAATATTAAGACTCATTATTAGACTTAATATCACAATATATTAAGTCCTTAAATTAGATCTCAATAATATTATTCGAAAATTTAGCAATCATATAGTTAGGGATCTATTCAAATAGATACCACTAGAATATAATATTATGGTGAACACAATTAAGTTTAAATTTTATTTTAAAAAATGCATGTCCAATGAGAAAGAAAAAAATTTTGAGGAGGGCATGTGCCTACCCTACCCCAATGGTGGCTCCACCCCTATAAGCAAATAATTACTTACCATTTCTCTATGCAAACAAATAACTATTCAATTGTTTCCATCCTGATGCAATTCAACCCTGAAATCTGGTAGATATGGTACCTAAGGCTTGGTCCATATATCAATTGATTTACCATCACCCACAATGTGACATGCACCTTTGATGATTAGTGGCCTACAGTCAGGGAACTGCTTCCAAATTAATGAGTCACTTGGGTGTTTTTGTACATGAAGAAATCCATACCTGGAACAATACTTTTTTAAAAGCTGTGCAGTCCAGAGTTTGATATTGTTTGAAAGGAATTGCCGACCAGTTTTGCCATAGTGTGATTGATTAATGTCCTGCATCTTTCTAAAACCCAGACCTCCAATTGATTTCGGCCTACATATGAAATCTCATGATTTGACTCTCATAGCTTGCCTCTCCTCAGTTGATCCCCACCAAAAATTTCGAATTTTACTATCCAACTTATTACAGATTGTCTTTGGGAGTAATGTGGATTGCATTGCATAATTGGCATTGCCATTGTAGTAGATTTTATCACTGTGGCTCTCCCAGCATATGAGAGCAATTTTGTCTTCCAACCTTGCAACTTCGAATCAAGCTTTTGTAAGATCGATTGAAAATCTCTTGTGGGTGATCTACTTCTCTTCAGTGGCAATCCAAGGCATAAAGTTGTGGGAGGTCTTCTCTTCAATCCCAAGAGATGTTTAACTGATTTTACCAGGTCTCTTGGAACATTAGAGCTGTAATATGCATGAGATTTTTCTCTGTTGATTTCCTGGCCTGACCATTCTGCATAGGTGGAGAGGCNATGACCAGGTCTCTTGGAACATTAGAGCTGTAATATACATGAGATTTTTCTCTGTTGATTTCCTGGCCTGACCATTCTGCATAGGTGGAGAGGCAATTCTGGATGCTCCTAGCTTCTGTGGGATTTGCTCTTCCGAAAATGAGAAGATTGTTTGCGAACATGAGATAAGTGATAGGGCTGCAATTTTTGGTTAGTTTAAGCCTTTGAGTTTTCCCTGGAATGCATCCCTCTGTAACAATCTAGACAATAGCTGAGTACATATTATAAAAAGGGATGGAGATTGGGGATCCCCTTGCCTAAGTCCTCTATGGGACTTGAAATTTCCCAAAGAATCTCCATTAACAAGGATTGAGAATGTGGATGTTGTGATGCATTCCTTTATCAAGTTTATGAATTGTGTTGGGAATCCAAGCATGGTGAGAATGCATAGTAAGAGAGGCCATTCCACCTTATCAAATGCTTTTGACATATCAATTTTTAAAAGCTTTAGAGCTCTTTTCCCTTTTTTCTTTTTCAAATGATTAACAATTTCTTGAGTTAAGACTATATTTTCAGCAATCCCTCTCCTTGGTGTGAAAATACTTTGGTTAGGGGCTATAATCTGAAAATAGTCTAAAGTGATGAACTCTCATTGGTTTAGAGGACTTGGGAATACATATATTTGTTCTATTTAGCTTAGTGAGAATACGACCTCCTGCAGAAAAAACCCTAACCATATCCACTAGGTCTCCTCTAGTAGTGTGCCAATATGTTTTGTAGAAGATGGAAGACATTCCATTTGGTCCTGGTGGTTTGAATGAAGACATTGAAAAAAGTGTGGGCCTTATTTCATCTAGGGTAGGAATTGCACGTAACTTAGGGTATTGATTAGGGGAACAATAGGCTCAATGAGTCCTTATAGGTCTGTTGGGAATTGAGGTTCAGAAGACTTGAAAAGTGTGTTTGAAAATGAGTTAGGAACTGGTTACTAATGGGACGCTTTTGAGAATCAACAGAAGAATGACACATGTCTTCGGCACCAAAATCAATNTTTAGGGTATTGATTAGGGGAACAATAGGCTCAATGAGTCCTTATAGGTCTGTTGGGAATTGAGGTTCAAAAGACTTGAAAAGTGTGTTTGAAAATGAGTTAGGAACTGGTTACTAATGGGACGCTTTTGAGAATCAACAGAAGAATGACACGTGTCTTCGGCACCAAAATCAATTGGAAGGATCATATGATGACATGTGTCCTCGGCACCGATGGCCCTCAGAGTGCTCAGGTGGTGACATGTGTCCTCGGTATGATTAGCTATCCCAAGGCCCATTTCAGACACGTCATCTCGGCTCCAAGACCCCAAGGCATAGGTGACTAATTGGCGTCTATCGTTATTNGTGTCTTCGGCACCAAAATCAATTGGAAGGATCATATGATGACATGTGTCCTCGGCACCGATGGCCCTCGGAGTGCTCAGGTGGTGACATGTGTCCTCGGTATGATTAGCTACCCCAAGGCCCATTTCAGACACGTCATCTCGGCTCCAAGACCCCAAGGCATAGGTGACTAATTGGCGTCTATCGTTATTTGAAGTCAGAATTTGTCAATAATCATTGGCTTGCCTTTCCAAAGAAGTCAGAATGGCATAAAGGAAAAGACCAATGACCAAAGAGAACGAGACACGAAGCACAGAACACGGAAGTGGGGGCCAATGGACGAGAATGCCCCTGCCTTAGCAAAGCNGAATTTGTCAATAATCATTGGTTTGCCTTCCCAAAGAAGTCAGAATGGCATAAAGGACAAGACCAATGACCAAAGAGAACGAGACACGAAGCACAGAACACGGAAGTGGGGGCCAATGGACGAGAATGCCCCTGCCTTAGCAAAGCCATCACAGGGTGGCATTTAATGATCCTTTAGAGGGATGGGACGTGTTTATTATCCAGAGGTTCTCGAAGGAAGAGCATTAAGTGCTCGGGAGCCCAAGTAGTTAATGCTAATAGTCATCCCACACAAAACAGAAGGTCTTCTGCCCAAGTACTAGGCACCACCGCTTGTTGCCTTCTAAACGGGCCAATGAAGGGCCTCCTCCTTAAGGGGCCCACCTGGCTGCAATGATGGCCCCCATAAAAGTATAAATAGCTCTCAAAAACTGAAGACAAAGATACGCAAATCATTCTTATGCAATAGAACAGTGAATTTCTACCCTTCTTTCACGTACTGACTTGATCGTTGGAGGGGCCGAAAAATATTTCGACGCCCTTCTAACCTTTCTTTTTGAGTGGTAGAATCCATCTCGACAAGCTGGAATCACACAAACTGCTGAAAAAGTCATTCATCACCACTCCTTATACCGTTTTTCATCTCCGTGTACCACAAGATCATCGACTTGTCACGTAATCTCAAGTTCACTAAGGGAGAAATCTGTCTATTCTTTTATTGTACAAAAATCACCGCGCATAGTTTGGCACCGTCTGTGTCAAAACGACCNGAGATCATCGACTTTTCACGTAATCTCAAGTTCACTAAGGGAGAAATCTGTCTATTCTTTTATTGTACAAAAATCACCGCGCATAGTTTGGCACTGTCTGTGTAAAAACGACCAAGTTTTCCTTAGAACAATGACCATGATGAATATTCGTCAGAAAGGAAAAAGGTCCTCAACAAAGGAATGTAGACTTACTAGCTCCCTCCGTATCAAGAACAAAGGATCATGTCGAAAGCGTCAACAAGAAGCTTTCTANAAGATCATCGACTTGTCACGTAATCTCAAGTTCACTAAGGGAGAAATCTGTCTATTCTTTTATTGTACAAAAATCACCGCGCATAGTTTGGCACCGTCTGTGTCAAAACGACCAAGTTTTCCTTAGAACAATGACCATGATGAATATTCGTCACAAAGGAAAAAGGTCCTCAGCAAAGGAATGTAGACTTACTAGCTCCCTCCGTATCAAGAACAAAGGATCATGTCGAAAGCGTCAACAAGAAGCTTTCGATCCATTCCAGAGAGAGAACCTGCCAAACAGAGTTGAGTCTTGGGGGCAAAAGGGACTGCCCTTTAGCCCATCAACTTGTCGACCAGATCGAGGAACAATTGGGAGGTCAAGTACGGCAAATAGAAGAAAATATTGTTAACGTACTCAACAAACTTGATGAGNTATCCATTCCAGAGAGAGAACCTGCCAAACAGAGTTGAGTCTTGGGGGCAAAAGGGACCGCCCTTTAGCCCATCAACTTGTCGACCAGATCGAGGAACAGTTGGGAGGTCAAGTACGGCAAATAGAAGAAAATATTGTTAACGTACTCAACAAACTTGATGAGTTTGCACTTTTTGGTGGGGGATCTTGAAACTTATGATAGTCAAAGGAGCCTTCAGTTAGGGAGGTCGGAGCCAGAGATTTAAGGAACCGTCTAAGAGGTAGGGCAGGGAGCTCCAGGCTCCAAAGCACCCGAGGGTGAATGGATAGGACCCGGAAGTCCTAGCTAAGAAGACCAGACCATTGGCTTGGAATGACCTTCGACGAAAACTGTCCAGGCGAGGGGGCGTGGAAGGGTCCAATGAAGGGTCAACCTTCTCCGTGCCGAATGCTGGATTTGGGGGGCATGTTGCCCGACGTTAAGAAGGTAAAGGAATGCGCCACGAGGGTGAGGCAGACCTCAGGGCAAAGTTAAATTCTATGAGGATGGATAAGTCCACTCCCGAAGATGACACGGACGATGAAACCATTCTGTCACCCTTAACCAAGAGCATTCTAGAGATGGAGGTTCCGAGAAAATTTGTGGTGCCAAGGTTCAAGGTTTATGACGGATGTTTTGACCCGGAGGCTCACCTCCGACAATACAAACAAATGATGTCTCTATACCATTCGGACCAAAGGCTGCTATGCCAGGTGTTTTCAATGAGTCAGGGGGACACCGCCATAAAATAGTTCGAGACCCTTCCACCCAATAGTATAGGGTCCTAGAAGGAGCTGACCAGAAAATTCTCCTCTAAGTTCATCACGGGGAGCAAGTGCCCTAAGGATGTCGGATCACTGTTGACCCTCTGATGGAAGGAAGGAGAAACACTTCGCTAGTACGCCAATCGATATTGGGAAAAGGTGAACGAGGTGGAACGATGCCCCGAGGTCATGACAATGACCTCTTTTAGACTCGATCTCACTAGGGACACAGATCTGTACAAGTCGTTAACACAGAAGACGCTAGTAGACATGGGCGAGCTGATGGCCCGAATTAATAAGTACTCAAAAATAGAAGATGAGATGGTGGGGGGGGGCAAATGAAAAAATCTAGCCCCGAAGGAGAAGAAGAAGGAGAAAGAGGGGGAACCTCCTAGAAAAGGTCTGGTCCCAGCGTCAGAAAACTTCTTCAAGGGAACCCATATTGTGTTCAAGGAGCCTATTTATAATCTATTGCACAAAATCAAGAAAGAGCCTTTCTTCAAGTGGCCACCCAAGTTGTAAGGTGATCCCTCCACCAGGAACCAAAATGCGAGGTGTTCATACCACAAGGACATATCGTCGGGTTCAATGGGTCATTTGCCCTATCCTTAGGGAAGATCACTTTGTTGGTTACCACGGGACCCATCACAATCAACACAAAGTTCATGGTGATCAACTCTTACTCACCTTATAACATCATCATGGGGCAGACTTGGCTGCATTCACTTGGGGTAGTACAATCCACTTAANGTTCATACCACAAAGACATATCGTCAGGTTCAATGGGTCATTTGCCCTATCCTTAGGGAAGATCACTTTGTTGGTTACCACGAGACCCATCACAATCAACACAAAGTTCATGGTGATCAACTCTTACTCACCTTATAACATCATCGTGGGGCAGACTTGGCTGCATTCACTTGGGGTAGTACAATCCACTTACCATCAAAAGTTGAAGTTCCCCACCCCAGAGGGGGTAATAAAAATTCGTGGAGACCAAGCCTTGGCAAAGAGTTGTTTTTTACATCACCATGAAGGCTGGGGTCACCTCCAAGGAAAAATAGCATGCCCCAAAGGAGGTGCTAAATAAATAGCAACAACAGTCCAGACGGCTAGACGTCAATGAGCCATAGTTCGATCCAGCAGATCGCTTGGTGGAGGACCTCGAAAGGGTACTTCTAACGGAAGGAGACGAAGAGAGCTACTTCCTCATTGGCTCCACCATGTTCCCGGCCAAGCAAGAGGAGATAGCTAGTTTCCTGAGGAAGAATGTGGATGTGTTTGCATGGAATACCACGGAGATGAAGGGCATAAGTCTCGATGTCATAACCCATAAACTTCATGTCGATCCCACTAATAAGCCTGTGAAGAAAAAACCTCGATGTACGGCACCACATCGCACACAGGCAGTAAATGAAGAAGAAGAAAGGCTCTTGGAAGCCAATTCCATCTGGGAGGTACATTTCCCTGACTGGTTATCTAACACAATTTGCGAAAAGAAGAAAAGCAAAAAATGGTGTGTCTATGTAGACTTCACTAACTTGAATAAGGCTTGTCTCAAAGATGACTTTTTCCTCCAAAAAGTGGATCAGTTGGTTGATGCTACGGCAGAGCACGAATGCATGAGCTTCATGGATGCTAGGGCCGATTACCACTAGATCCTCCTCCATCCGCCTAACCAAAAGAAGACTGTCTTTATCACTCTAAGAGGAATTTTTTATTACAAGGTCATGTCGTTCGGTTTGAAGAACACAGGAGCTACATATCAGAGGCTCATAAACAGGATGTTCAAGCGACAGATAGGGAACACCGTGGAGGTGTACATTAATGGCATGCTGGTCAAGAGTAAGAGGTGGGACGACCACATTGCGGACCTGAAAGACACCTTCTTCACCCTCTGAGAGTATGAACTAAAACTGAATGCGGTAAAGTGTGCCTTTGGAGTTGGCTCTGGAAAGTTCCTGGGGTACTTAGTAAGCCGGAGCGGTGTCGAAGCCAACCCAGAGCAGATACAAGTTATCATGGATGTAAGGAGCCCTGGACTGTTTGAGAAGTCTAGAGACTCACAGGAATGTTAGCTGCACTGAATCGTTTTATATCTCAGTCGTCAAACAAATGCAAGCCCTTCTTTGGAGCAATCAAGAGGTTCGGGAGGGGTATTTGGAATCAAGAATGTGAGAAGAAACTTGGAGGGATCAAGGAGTACTTTAGGGTCCTCCTGACCCTATCTGTCCCAGAAAGAAGGGAGATGTTGTTCCTTTACTTAACCATTTCAAAGTTCGTTGTTAGCAGCATATTGATCCACGAGCACGAGCATGAACAGAAATTGGTCTACTATGTAAGCAAGGCTCTATTGGACGTACAGACAAGATACTTGCACCTAGAAAAGCTCGCACTAGCATTTGGTTACAGCTGCAAGAAAATTGAGGCACTACTTTCGTGCACATCCAATCTTTGTCCTGACGGATCAACCATTGAAAGTGATCCTAAGGAAGGCGTACGTCTCCGGGAGGATAGCAAAGTGGGTCATGGAGTTGGGGGAACATGATATTCATTTCAAGCCTCGCATGGCAATAAATGGTCAAGTGCTGGCAAACTTCATAGCTGAATTTACCAAGGGGGAGCCACTTCCCCCCAAGGTGGAGCCCTCCGCAGATGACCAAGTGTGCTCTTGGAAGCTTTGTGTGGATGGATCCTCCAATAGTAAGGGTTCTAGAATTGGGGTGCTATTAGTCTTTCTGAAAGGATTGGTCACAAAACAAGCCATCCGGTTAGGCTTCAAGGCATTCAACAATGAGACAGAGTATAAGACACTTATCTCTGGGCTTAAACTTGCCAATGCAGCAAGGGCTGTAGAGCTGACAGTTCATTGTGATTCTTTACTGGTGGTCAACCATATCAATAGGGAGTTAGAAGCGAGGGACTCCAAAATGAAAGCCTATCACCACGAAGCAATAGCTTTGCTCCCAAGTTCAAGAGAGTAGAGATCAAGCAAGTTCCTCGAGACAAGAAAGTCAACGTGTTGGCATGTTTGGCCTCGACATTGGACTCCGATATGACCTAGAGGATAACCATGGAGTTCCTCCCTAACTCTAGCTAGACGACATCCCCGGAGTGGCAGTTATCTAGGAAGTGGAGGAGTCCCCTAGCTGGATTGATTCATTACTTAATTTCCTTATCTCCAAAGAACTCCCTGAATGTTCCAAGGAGGCTAGAAGGATAAAGCTAAGGGGTCCAAGGTTCTAGGCCTCCTTGGATTAGAAGCCACATCAAAAATCGTTCTTCAGACCTTACTTGTTCTGCATCTGCGAAGATAAAGTTGAGCCACTCCTATATGAGGTTCACGAAAACATATGCGGAGGGCATTCAGGTGGGCAATAGATGGCCCATGCATCATGTCATAAGGGTATTGGTGGACGCGGATGCAAAAGGATGCACAAGCTTATGTCCGAAAATGTGATCATTATAAGAGATTCGCTTCAGTCATCAGATAGCCAGCCGAAGACTTGCACCCATTAATTACTCATTGGCTATTTGCTTAATGGGGACTTGACCTAGCTGGACCCCTCCCAAGGGCCCCAAGAGACAAGAGGTTCCTGATCGTCAGGGACCTATTATTTCATAAAATGGATCGAGGTAGAGCCGCTAACTCATATCAAGGACATGGATACCAGGAGGTTTGTATGGAGAAACATAGTGATGAGATTTTGAGTCCCCCATACATTTGTATTAGATAATGGGACTCAGTTTAACAACGGACCTTCAATTCTTTTTGTGAGCATCTCGAAATTCAGAACTACTACTCCATGCTCGCATATCCACAAACCAATGGACAAGCGGAGTCTTCAAATAAGACCATCATCAGTGGAATCAAAAAGAGGTTGGAAAAGGTTAAAGGAAAGTATGGATAAGCTCCTAAACGTCCTTTGGGCCTCAAGGACAACTCTTCGAACCTCAACGGGAGAAATGGCCTACGCCCTTGCATACGGAGTGGAGGCAGTTATCCCGTTAGAGGTAAGCCTTCCTACTAAGAACACAAGCCTTTGACACTTGAAACAATGATCACCAACTCAGCCTAGACATGGACCTCACGGATGAGAGAAGATAAGTGGCTACCTTAAAGCTAGCTAACTACCAGAAAGGAGTATCCAAGCTCTACAAAAAGAAAGTCAAGCTACGAGGATATGGAGGAAAATATTGTACCTCGACCTTGGAATGTAATGAATTTGAAAATGTATTATTTTTGAGATACAAACTTATTGTATCTCAACTCTTGGAAGAGGCATGGCCCCGAAGGAAGGTATTAGGACTCTTGCCTCCAAATAAACAAAGAAGTCTAATCTCCTTGAAAGGGCATGGCCCTAGAGGCAAAATCTTAAACTCTGCCTCCAAATAAACAAATGAGTCTGGCCTCCTGGAAGGAGTATGGGCCCGGAGGTAAAGTCTTAGGACTGTTGCCTCCAAAATAAAACAAAGGAGTCTAGCCTTCTAGAAGGGGTATGGCCCCGAAGGTAGAGTCTTAGGACTATGCCCTCTTGGAAGGGACAATGGAACCTTCGCCCCCGAGGGGGAACACTTGGAGGAACATCCTATGAAAGGTAATCAAGGCCAAGGATCAAGACTTGGAGTTTTGTAACCTCGGCCCAGAGATAGTACAGAACCAAAAGAAAAGAGAAGACAACAAACAAACATAACCAAAAGGGAAAGAGTGCACACATATGAAGGGAAATCATCTTTTCATAAAGGAGGGCTTTGTGTCCTTCAAAGCTACAAAAATTACAGGAAAACATAATGAACAACAACAAGAAAAATCTAAGTCTAAGGCCCAGGAGGAGGCCCAGTCACTTTGGCACCAATGTCTCCCCCGACATCTCCAAAAAGCTTATCAATGCTTGAGGAGAGTGAGTTGCTGCTACCAGAAGAAGGCACCATGTCGGTGGAAGTAGCAGGAGCATTAGCTTGAGGGACAGGAGTAGAAACAGAGGTTGGAACCGAAGCCCCTTTGAATAGGAGCAAGAGCAGCAGCAGAAGCAGGAACTTGCACAGGAGCAACATTGGCAGGGGTTGAGGCCATAGTTTGTGTAGTCGGTGCCGAGTTTGACACTTATGAAATTTCAGCATCTTCAACTGCATCTTCCAACGAGGCTTGCACCATTTCCTCAGAAAGAACGTATGCGTACTATTGGAAGAGTAAGACCTCGGTAGGGACCCTGGCTGCCCCAAAAGCCTCGTCCTAGCCTATCCTACTTGTTTTCTTCAAAAGTGGGTAGGATGTCATCAGCATATTGGTTGACAATCTCTTGTCTTGTCTTATTATTCACCTCCAGCTCAGCTCGTACCTTGTCCAGCTTCTGGGTACAAGCGGAACAAGTCTGCTCCAACTCAATAACCCTGGTCTCAGTTGCCGAGAACTGCTTAGTTGCCTCGTTGATCCTCTTCTCGGCATCAACGAGTAAGGCCTTGACTTTATCAGCATCAGCCTTTGCGGCTTGGCTCTCCTTAAAGAGCTCGACGATCTAGGCTCCCTAAGTGGACATGGTCTTGTCCCGAGCAGCCACCTCTTCCTTTGTCGAGGTAAGAGCTTCTCGGGCTTTTTCTAGCTCAGTATTGAGCCTCTCTCATTCCTATGTTTCTCTCCTGGTGAGTGTGGAAGCGTTCGACAATGACCGAGATCTAATGGGTAGTCTGTTAAGAAGAGAGAAAAGGGTTATGTTGACAAAGAAAGGAAGCAAAAAAAGGAAATGTAGAATAAACTCCCAAGTATAAAGGACTTACCACTAGTGAACTTTGGATGATGGAGCGGAAGAGTTGATTGCTCACTTTCCCCTAATGTACTGCCATGTCGGCGTCGAGCAATATTGCCTCGCTCATAGCATAGGCAACGTGGGGGGAGGTAACGAGCGAATCATTAACTCAGATTGGCCTATTGTCATGATCTCGGGCCTGACCGTGCCACTCTACAGCGAGGGGGGTCGACACTTATGGAAGAGTTGGATTTGAAGTTGAAGTTGAAGTTGTTGTTGTTGTTGTAGTTGGAGTTGGAACCAATGTCGAGGGCGGGGTGGGAGTACCCCTGCCACGATCGACACCGTCGTGTCTCTGTTTGAGCCTCATTTTCTCTTGTTGAGGATCCATGGCATGCCCTTAATCACGCCCTGTCGATGTTAGCAACACTGATGCATCCGAGGGAGGAGGAAGAATAAGGGGAGTACGCCCCCATTAGGGGGTAATGTTAGAGCCCAACCCTCGGCCCCATCCTGCGGCGAAGGTTGTTCTTTGTCTGATGAGACTGAGGGAGATGCGGAGTGGGTCCAACATGGCCCCTTCTAAGGTGTTTTCTTCATCTAAGTTCTGTAATACATTAATGTCCGGCCAAGCTTCCCTGCCTAAAGTGCTCGTCTCGGCGTGGATAGTAGTGGAGGGATCCCTGATCTCTACAACCTCGTTGGTTGTGTCTTTAACATCCTCTACTTCAACTTTTGTGGCTCTGTCGAGATCCTCCTCCAAGTTCTCGCTTGATAGCTCCGACCACCTGGCAGGATCAAATGGTTGGGGAGTTTGGAAAAAAATTTTGTACCCCGGAGTGTAGCCCAGGAGCACGTGAGTGGCTCAACCAAGTCTGTTGCAAAGATACCCCTAAACAGTGATGATGTTGGCAAAGTTGACAAGATGCCGAGGAAGGGGAGCATACTCGGCGTCAAAGACTCCTGCACAAATGAAAAACAATGATCAAAACACAAGTAAATAACCTATCCAGGCAAGGAAAGCTGAGAAGAGAGAGAAGTCAACGTACTTGTTGTTCGCTATTGCTTGGGGCACCACAAGCCATCGTACTTGGAGCAGACTCCCCTCTTCCATCCGTTACTAAAGACCAGTAAGTTGTCCTTGTACCCCTTGTCCAAATCATAGAGATGTGTCACAAGGTACATGGAAGGGTCTCTGACCTTGATGTAAAAGTTTTACTAGGGTATCACCCTTAGCAAGGAGTAATAGAAGAGGATGTCCTCCAAGTCGAGGTTGACTTGGAGGTGTTCATTCAAGACCACCACTCCCATGATGATTCTAAAAATGTTAAGGCAACATTGCCCCGGAAAGAGATGAAATTGGGACAAAAAACGGAGGAGAAGTGGATGGAGGGGAAACCTTAGGCCATCTTCCATGATGGTCTTGGTATAGAAGGGCATGGCCACTTCAATGCCAGCGTCGGTGTGATGGAGTCTAGGGATGAACTCATTCACAGTGATGGTACTGGGGATGGAATAGTGGGCTTTAAAATTGGTGATTTATTGGCAACCTTGACTATGTATTTCCACGACCTAAAGGGTCCAACCTCTTCGACCTTGGCATTAGTACAACGATGATGTCTTGACATTTTTCAACGAGAAAAATGGATTCAAAAGGGGTGCTTCTTGGGTATGGAAGACCTAGAAACCACTACACGGGGCTCAAGATAGGGAAAAGAAAGATTGAGGACTAGTTTGATAGTATTAGAACTAGAATGGGGAAAAACGAAAAGGGGTGGTCACCAGGGAAAAAAAAGACGGGGAGGAGAAGCAACTACACACCAAATTAGAATAGTTCTTGCACAAAGGAGAGGTTGGTGACTTCCTTTGCTGGTGATTTCTGAGAGGGTGGCAGTAGATTCAAGCAAAAGCAGTGGCTTCTCCGATGGGAATTCTGGTGGAAAGCTCTGAACAACCGAAGATTGCAAAAAATGGAAGAAAAGGGCATGGACCCTGTTTAAATAGGGGAACTGACCCTATCATTGCGCACAGAACACGAAAGAGACGTATTGAATGGGGCACGATCTCCAAGGAAGGGAAAGTGACTGAAGGTAAGGGTGGGAATCAAGCCCTTTCATCTTCTCACGACACATCACTCATTTATTAAGAAGATCAAAGGCTAGGGGCAGTTGATGGGACACTTTTGAGAATCAATAGAAGAATGACACATGTCTTAAGCACCAAGGACACTCGGGAGGATCAAATGATGACACATATCCTCGGCACCGATGTCCCTTGAAATGATCAGATGATGACACATGTCCTTAGCACCGATGCCCCTTGAAATGACCAGATATTGACACGTGTCCTCGACACTGAGTTCACTTGGAATGATTATATGATGACACGTGTTCTCGGCATTGATGCCCCCTCAAAGTGCTCAGGTGACAACAAGTGTCCTCGGCGTGATTAGCTACCCGAAGGCCCATTTTGGACACGTCATCTCGGCTCTAAGACCCCAAGGCATGGGTGAATAATTGGCGTCTATCGTTCTTTGAAGTTAGAATTAGTCAATAATCATTGGTTTGCCTTCTCAAAGAAGTCAGAATGGCAGAAAGGATAAGACCAGTGACTAAAGAGAACGAGACACAAGGCACAAAGCATGGAATTGGGGGCCAATGGATGAGAATGCTCCTGCCTTAGCGCAGCCATCACAGAGTGGCATTTAATGATCCTCCAGAGGGATGAGACGTGTTTATTACCCAGGGGTTCCCAAAGGAAGAGCATTAAGTGCTCGGGAGCCCTAGCAATTAATGCTAATGGTCCCCCCATGCAAAACAGAAGGCTCTCTACCCAAGGATTGGGCACCACCACTATTGCTTTCCAAATGGGCCAATGGAATGCCTCTTCCTTATGGGGTCCGCCTATCTACAATGATGGCCCTCATAAAAACAATAAATAGCTCTAAAAAACTGAAGACAAAGGTACACAAATCATTCTCATGCAACAAAACAGTGAATTCTCACCCTCTCTCACGTACTGACTTGATCGTCGAAAGGGTCACACCAAAAAATACTCCAGTGTCCTCCTAACCTTTCTTTTTGAGTGGTAGAATCCATCTCGACATGCCGAAATCATGCGGACTACTGGAAAAGTAATTGATCACCACTCATACCGTTTCTCATCTCTATTTGTCACGGGATCGTTGACTTTTCATGTAATCTCAAGTTCACTAAGGGAGAATTCTGTCCATTCTTTTATTGTGTGAAAATCATCATGCATAGTTACCTATCTCATCTCTCTATGTTACCCAATTTTCATTTGGAACTTTCAAGCAGTCTATGGAGTTTTTGCACCTTTTGATGATTGTGGTTGTCTGGAAAAAAAAAAAATTTGCGCATCACCTTCCCACATCCACTACACCCTCTGCCTCCAAATTTCCTCCTCTCTTTTTTGCTGCTTAGCAAGATCAAATTGTAGTATTCTTTCCTCAAGTATATTATCTTATGTAAGCTTAGCTTGTTGGAGTTGATCAATTCTTGATTTAATTTTCCTGACTCTTTGGATGTAATTGCCAATCTGTGCCTTATTCCAATGCTTTAATGCCTTCTTTGTTGACTGAATTTTCCTGTAAAACCTGTATGATGTTTATCCCCCGACTGATGTTTTTCAGGATCCTTTGACTAAATGGTGACTAGCCAGATCTCCAATCCACATAGGTTCAAATTTGAAGGCTTGGGAAAGTTGGATAGGTCTCCATATGTGTTGATTTGTGGTAATAGTAGGTAGATGTCTGATGGTGTCTTGGGGAAATAGTGACCTCCATTCCAAGCTAGATAAACCCCTGTCCAATCTTTCCTTTATGTTTGCTAATCCTTCAAGCTTAATGGACCAGGTGAATGAATTACCATTGAAGCCTAGATCCACTAATCCCAAGTTATGTATTAAGGAGCTAAATCCTTCTCTTGAGGCAGATGCAAATGATATGCTATCTCATTTTTCATCTTGGGAAATGACATTGTTGAAGTCTCCTAGGAAAAGGAAAGGGTGTGATGTGTCAGTGGTTATTTGGTTCATTGTGTCCCATAGCTGATGTTGTTTTTATTAGTTCAGGCATAAACACAATTAACCATCTATTGTGAGTAGGGCTGTCAAAATTCGACACGACATGATTAACCGATACGAATTAAGTGGGTTTGTGTGATATCTTAACGGGTTTGAGTGATAAACGGGTTGACACGCCAAACACATTTAATAAACGGGTTGTGTTCGGGTAAGACTTGTCAAACTGTTTATCATACGTTTACCTGTTTAAATAAAGTTAATATAATAATAAATTAATAATTATTTTAAAAAATTAGCAAGAAAAAAAGAAGTAAAAAAATTAATAAAAAAAAAGTAAAGTAATAATTTAAAGACAAAAGAGAGGAGATGACGAGCACTTCAAAGACAAAGGCAAATCAATGCTTTTTGTTTTTGTCTCACATTGAAAAATGAGGGGAGATGAGAAGGGTTGAGTTGCCTATAAAATGCAATGGCCTCTTACTTTTTTTTAAGCCTTCAAGTCTTATTTTTATGAGATTTGACTAAAAATTCCTCTTTTTTGAGGTAAATAAAATTGACAATAAAAAATAGGAGTAATAAAATTTGTTAATATAATTTTTTTAAAATTAAAAAGGTTAAACGAGTCGTGTTCGTGTTGAGATTTTTTATTCGTTTATTAAACGTGTCGTGTATGAATTTATATATTTTTCACCTGTCACCTGTTAACCTGACACGTAACTATTTAACCCGATACGTTTTACGCCCCTAGTTGCCCTAGTTGCCCTAGTTGTGAGTCTGGAGGGTTGGAGAAGATCACTGTTGAGAATTTTCGGTAGTTGGATAAGATGAATTCAAGGTCTACACCTTTCCTCCAATATAAACAGGGTCCCCTAAATAGGCCTTTTGCTGGTTGGATTTCAAAGTCATAGAAACCGAGGCTAAGAAGGTTTTTTTTTGTGGTTTTTTTGGGTGTTTATTTTTGTTTCTAAGAGGAAGAGGATGTCTGGATGGTGTTCTCTTATTTCAGCCATTAGGTGATGAATTGTCAAGGCATGGGCTAACCCTCGACAATTTTAAGCGTAGATGATCATTGAGGGTTGGTGGTGACAATCCTTTTTCTGATGAGTTTTTCGGCGAAAGATGTACCTTCGTTGTGTGATGAATATTCCCAGTTTTCCATGGAGATGCTCGCAGTTGCTGATTGTATTTGGTGTGCTTGTCTATTGGTGATTCAAAGATGCAATTGGATTTTTCATGGCCAATTATTCCACATCTATAACAAAAATTTTCCAAGCTTTGGTATCGGAGCTGGATTCTAGGGGCTTCCCTCATCGGCATCCAGAAGTAAAGTGAGTGCATAAGGTCTAAAATTACCCTTGTACACAGGTGATTTTTCCAAATTGTTTTTGGGCAATTTTTTCCTCTGCTTGCATTGGCTTGCCAAGGGCATTTGCAATTCTCTTTGCATTTTCTGGTGTTATCATATTTGGGGAGAGCCTATGAGCTTGTATCCAGAAAGGTGTTGAGTGGAAGTCCATGTCTGCTATGGGGGTTGCCTTTGTCCACTGTTTGATCACAAGAAGCTGGCCCTTGATCAACCAAGGTCTCTCTGGTTGTAGATTCTCTTCTTTGTTTCCTCATTTGCAAAAATAAATATGACGGTATCATCACCCCCTTCATGTATTTCCAAGTGGCTTACTGCATTCTAGGAGTGATTGAGGATAATGTTGACAACATTCTTGTTGATATGCTTGTCAGAATAAATTTTCCCAACAAGGCAGTTGTTCTCCACAAATTGAGCTGTATTTTCATCTGGGTTGAGCTGAATTGTGAACTCTGTATCAATGCTTTGTAATTTGTCCATAACACAGTGTGGGTGCGAAGGATGAGTGGTTTGGTGAATGGGTTATTGAAAGGGAAGGGATGAGAACTGAACGTCATAAGAAGAATGGGTAATTTATGGGGTTGTAGAAAAAAAGAGGGTTTGAGAAATAGATAAAGGATTCACACATATTTACTAAGGCAGTAGGAGAGGGAGGAGAGGAGGAAGAGATAGATAGAGATGGAGTTTGAAGGTCACAAGAAGNTTGTCAAGGCATGGGCTAACCCTCGACAATTTTAAGCATAGATGATCATTGAGGGTTGGTGGTGACAATCCTTTTTCTGATGAGTTTTTCGGCGAAAGATGTACCTTCGTTGTGTGATGAATATTCCCAGTTTTCCATGGAGATGCTCGCAGTTGCTGATTGTATTTGGTGTGCTTGTCTATTGGTGATTCAAAGATGCAATTGGATTTTTCATGGCCAATTATTCCACATCTATAACAAAAATTTTCCAAGCTTTGGTATCGGAGCTGGATTCTAGGGGCTTCCCTCACCGGCATCCAGAAGTAAAGTGAGTGCATAAGGTCTAAAATTACCCTTGTACACAGGTGATTTTTCCAAATTGTTTTTGGGCAATTTTTTCCTCTGCTTGCATTGGCTTGCCAAGGGCATTTGCAATTCTCTTTGCATTTTCTGGTGTTATCATATTTGGGGAGAGCCTATGAGCTTGTATCCAGAAAGGTGTTGAGTGGAAGTCCATGTCTGCTATGGGGGTTGCCTTTGTCCACTGTTTGATCACAAGAAGCTGGCCCTTGATCAACCAAGGTCTCTCTGGTTGTAGATTCTCTTCTTTGTTTCCTCATTTGCAAAAATAAATATGACGGTATCACCATCCCCTTCATGTATTTCCAAGTGGCTTACCGCATTCTAGGAGTGATTGAGGATAATGTTGACAACATTCTTGTTGATATGCTTGTCAGAATAAATTTTCCCAACAAGGCAGTTGTTCTCCACAAATTGAGCTGTATTTTCATCTGGGTTGAGCTGAATTGTGAACTCTGTATCAATGCTTTGTAATTTGTCCATAACACAGTGTGGGTGCGAAGGATGAGTGGTTTGGTGAATGGGTTATTGAAAGGGAAGGGATGAGAACTGAACGTCATAAGAAGAATGGGTAATTTATGGGGTTGTAGAAAAAAAGAGGGTTTGAGAAATAGATAAAGGATTCACACATATTTACTAAGGCAGTAGGAGAGGGAGGAGAGGAGGAAGAGATAGATAGAGATGGAGTTTGAAGGTCACAAGAAGAATAGGTAATTTATGAGGTTGTAGGAAAAAAAAGGATAGGTTTGGGAAAAATAGTCTACAACATCCCCAAATTCTATGTTTGTATAAAAATTTCAGTCCTGATTTTTCAAACTCAGCCCATAATTGGCCCGAAAATTAAACTCATGATCATGAGTTTCATCAAACTTAGGGAGTGTGTGAATTTGGAAAGATGGATAAAAAGTTAAAGATCCAAGAGATAATTGTATCTCATAATATGAGTATAAATTAAATTGATCAAGGGTAAAATAATTATTTACAGGACAAATAATTATTAATAATTATGATATATATATATATATATATATATATATATATATATATATATATATGTGAGTCCTACCTGTGTATATACTGCATATCAAACAAGAGTATGAACCGAATTAAATATTGAATCTCATTAAGAATTTGAGTTTAAAAATATTTGTAAAAATCAATCCAAACCCTTCCCTAATATTCATCCAAACAGACCCAGGCCGGTCACACTTAACCCACTCCCTCCATGGGTTACAAACCCAAGCAATAGGTTACTCCCCACACAGACATATTTGCCTCTTTCTCTGTCTCCACCCACTCATAGCGACGAATCCCTCTTTCTCCTATCAGCTGAGCTCGTCCAAGGGTTTGCACAAAGGCGAAGACGATCGTGGTGTTGGGGAGGTCCTCCATTTTTCTGCATCTGTGGGTGAGAGCTTCTTCATAGAGTCGACGAAGAAGGCGACATCGCTGGACAGAACGAAGAACAGAGCTTCTTCTTGAGGTAAGTGTCTCATCGCCCTCTCTATCTCTCTCTGTCTCCGATTGGAGGAGAAAAAGGTGAGAATCATTTCCTGCCATATCTCTCCCACGTATAAAAGAAACGATTTACGGTTTTCACTCCGATTTCTTGCTTTGCTACTTTGGCTGTTCAGATTCTAGGCAAGAAATGGAAATTTTCCAGTCTCAGGGAAAAATTTTTGTCGTCAACGATGTTGAGCCTATGGTTGCCCTCTATCGTTCTGCTCCAACGCTGGAAATTAGACTAGATGATTTCGAGCTTTTTTGCTATTGATGGACTCAGAAGTCAATTGCCTTCACATTCTCTTTCTTGATTTGAAGTTCTCATTCTATCACGTTCAGTTTGGTTTCTCAGAAACAAAAATTAAAGGCAATTTGCATCAGCTGCATAGCTTATTTTAGATATCATTTGTGGGTTAGTTGATGGGGGTTTATTTGAACTTTTTTTGGGTTTAGTTCCGCTTTATTGTCTTATTATTTTACTTTGTACAACTTTACTCTTAAACTGAGAATTCTGTTTTAATAACTAAATTTCATATTGTTCAATTCACTTCATCGATGTTTATCAAAGTCGTACATAAAGTTATTCATAACAAAAAAAATTATTTTATTTTTATATATTTTTATGTATACGTGAAAAATGTATAATTTTAACAGGATAATCCACCAATTCAAACATAGGATAAGATTAGTTTGGATCGGAATGGATAGAGTCACGAGTAGAATGATAATTTATTATAAAATTATTTGTGTAATCTATGGGATTTACTCAATTATACATTTGTTTTTCAAACAAAGGATTGGATTAGATATATTTCAAGGTTAAGGTTTTAAAGTGGATGAGTGAGTTTAACTTGGATGGATTAGGATATAAAAAAAATAATCCTAACTTATCCAACCCCATTACCCAAACACACCCAAAGGGTGCACAGATCTTTACTAAGGCAGTAGGAGGGGAGGTGGAGGAGATAGATGGAGATGGAGATGGAGATGGAGATGGAGATGGAGGGGCAGGAGTGAGCATTTGCTCAAAAGGGTAATCGCCATGGAGNCATAGGTAATTTATGAGGATGTAGGAAAAAAAAGGATAGGTTTGGGAAAAATAGTCTACAGCATCCCCAAATTCTATGTTTGTATAAAAATTTCAGTCCTGATTTTTCAAACTCAGCTCATAATTGGCCCGAAAATTAAACTCATGATCATGAATTTCATCAAACTTAGAGAGTGTGTGGATTTGGGAAGATGGATAAAAGGTTAAAGATCCAAGAGAAAATTGTATCTCATAATATGAGTATAAATTAAATTGATCAAGAGTAAAATAATTATTTACAGGACAAATAATTATTAATAATTATGATATATATATATATATATATATATGTGAGTCCTACTTGTGTAGATACTGCATATCAAACAAGAGTATGAACTGAATTAAATATTGAATCTCATTAAGAATTTGAGTTTAAAAATATTTGAAAAAATCAATCCAAACCCTTCCCTAATATTCATCCAAACAGACCCAGGCCGGTCACACTTAACCCACCCCCTCCATGGGTTACAAACCCAAGCAATAGGTTACTCCCCACACAGACATATTTGCCCCTTTCTCTGTCTCCACCCACTCATAGCGACGAATCCCTCTTTCTCCTATCAGCTGAGCTCGTCCAAGGGTTTGCACAAAGGCGAAGACGATCGTGGTGTTGGGGAGGTCCTCCATTTTTCTGCATCTGTGGGTGAGAGCTTCTTCATAGAGTCGACGAAGAAGGCGACATCGCTGGACAGAACGAAGAACAGAGCTTCTTCTTGAGGTAAGTGTCTCATCGCCCTCTCTATCTCTCTCTGTCTCCGATTGGAGGAGAAAAAGGTGAGAATCATTTCCTGCCATATCTCTCCCACGTATAAAAGAAACGATTTACGGTTTTCACTCCGATTTCTTGCTTTGCTACTTTGGCTGTTTCAGATTCTAGGCAAGAAATGGAAATTTTCCAGTCTCAGGGAAAAATTTTTGTCGTCAACGATGTTGAGCCTATGGTTGCCCTCTATCGTTCTGCTCCAACGCTGGAAATTAGACTAGATGATTTCGAGCTTTTTTGCTATTGATGGACTCAGAAGTCAATTGCCTTCACATTCTCTTTCTTGATTTGAAGTTCTCATTCTATCACGTTCAGTTTGGTTTCTCAGAAACAAAAATTAAAGGCAATTTGCATCAGCTGCATAGCTTATTTTAGATATCATTTGTGGGTTAGTTGATGGGGGTTTATTTGAACTTTTTTTGGGTTTAGTTCCGCTTTATTGTCTTATTATTTTACTTTGTACAACTTTACTCTTAAACTGAGAATTCTGTTTTAATAACTAAATTTCATATTGTTCAATTCACCGATGTTTATCAAAGTCGTACATAAAGTTTTTTAAAGTGGATGAGTGAGTTTAACTTGGATGGATTAGGATATAAAAAAAATAATCCTAACCTATCCAACCCCATTGCCCAAACACACCCAAAGGGTGCACAGATCTTTACTAAGGCAGTAGGAGGGGAGGTGGAGGAGAAAGATGGAGATGGAGGGGCAGGAGTGAGCATTTGCTCAAAAGGGTAATCGCCATGGAGGGAGAGGGGAAAGCTCAGCAGCGAATGCATTGAATATTACAATGACAGCTTAGTATTAGAAAAATCCTCCATTTATTGGACCTTAACTCTGATTGTGAGAATGCATGGAACAATGTCTTAGGAATACTAGTGAACTTAGAAGGGAGGCGAATAGATTCTTTGATTTTAACCTAATTCAACGAACTATGCTAATTTGATTACTCACAACAATCAAGGGCGGCGCTGTCAGAATTCTATTTTACTGGGGCAAAAACATAAGTGAAAAATACAACCAACTGGCATTAAAAAAATTCCCGCATCTTGATTAATAAGAACTGAATTAGGTGTAAACTTCACACCAAAAATTTCTTAGTTTAACTATGTGAAATATATTAATATTCAATACTTAATTACTATATAAAAATTAAAACCGAAATCAAGTCAATGCTAATAAAATATGAACAAACGAAAACAACAATATTTTTATAGCATATTTCAACCCAACCATTATTAAATAGAAACATAATGACATTTCTTTAAATCTTAAGAATCATCTATAATAGATCAATTCTTAGAGATACTTCAAAGTAAGGTGCAACTCGGGCGGGTTGGATGGGTCGGACAATCAACCATAGCCCAACCCTACCTAAATAATCTCCAATCCTAACCATAACCCTAACCCTACCTCGGGTTGGAGAACTCAACTCGAGTACTGCCCGAATTTAATTCGAGTTGATGATTTTAGGTTATTTTACGGGTTCAATTCGAGTAGAGTCCAAAATAGGCTTGTTGTTTTAAATCTAATACATATATTACATAATATTCACCTAAATTAACAACTAATAACTTCAACCAAGTTTTTAACGAGAGAGGCTGAGAGAACGAGAAATGCAAAGAGAACGATAGAACAAAAATTAAAATTCAGTGCTAAGCTTTATATATATATATATATATATATATATATATA
>CAUOFW020010279.1:195196-234837 GCA_963454935.2 Ilex paraguariensis
CTTTTTTTTTAATTTGTCAGGTTCGAGTTGAACTCGGGTTCACAAGGTCTTAACCTGAGCCTAACCCAAATTGAATTCGAGTTGAGGTTTTTTGACTCAAGCCCAATCAAAGTATTAAAAATCATTGTCCAAACCCTAATTTTTTCGGGTTGAAATCGGGTTATCCAACCCAAATTACACCCCTACTTCAAAGCAATTTCTTTTAATATCGTCGAAAAATTTATGTGTATGGAAAGACAAATGCTTTTGAGTTGAGCATATTTTATAATTTGCAACATTTTGTTTATGTAGCATTGGATTTCGAGGCTCTAATTAACAAAAAATGAATAAGGAACAACAGCACAAGTAGTTTTTAAAAAAAATTGAGAAAGTGTATTAAATAACAGAAGTATTGTCTTTGATTGATATATATAAGTGGATGAATTTCATGTATGTTTTACTAAATTAAGTGACTACTAACTTGGTGAAGATAAACAGGAGCAAAGGCACTTTAGAGGGACAATGAGTTAACTTGAACTTAGCTTTGAAGTTCAAGTTTTTTTTTTTTTTTCCTCAAAAAAACTTTAACTTTGTTGACTTTAACAGTTTAACAGTGTACATGTGAAAATCCCACAGAAAACTAGCGGTCTAGCTTGAGCGGGTAATAAACATTTTGTTACTGGGAGATGAGACGGTCGTCATTTCACCGGACGGTCATATAGATAATCAGAGAGTTGAACATGGTACCACTGGAATCAATGAAGATAATACACCCATAACTGAAAACACAATCCGATTACAATAGGATGAAAACACACCCATAACTAAAATTATGATAATTCATAATTTTAGAAGCCTTTTTTTTTTTCAAACCGAAAAAAACGATGCAACCTTTTAGTAAAAGCCAACACATTTCCAAGGCTACATATGTGAAACCCAAATGAGGCTCTCCCATACAGATATCGATTACACAAAGAACACTTCACTTGCCGAACTTATCCATGCATTCGGAAATCAGGATCATTCAAAAGCCTTTTGTCGTCCAAGGCCAATGAGCTTCCCTGCTGCTGCCAACAATAAAAAGGGAATTGCAAAAAAGAGCAGAAACCAGGCTTCATTGGGCGAGATCGACATTATGCAGCACATGTAGGATCCAAACAGCATCGACACCGTGATCTGTGGCCATGGTTTTAATGGGAATTCATGTAGGAGAAAGATAACCACAGCCAACGACCCAACAAACCCTATGGAATTGAACAACAGGAATGATTGTGTTATGATCGATTCTTGTTTCTTCAGTGGAAGGGTGCTGCCATTTGAAGTGTAGTTATATGAGTAGTGCGCTTTAAATGTGCCATCGGGGGAATGAAGTGCTGCTTGGTAGGTAATTGTTGTAACCATGGTGGCCATCAGCAACAACATATGATGATTTGCCACTCTTATGTAAGGCAAAATACTGCTTTTATCTGTTGTCTTGAACCCCTTCCTTTTGTCATCCTGAGCAGCGTACTGGTTGGTATCACGATTGGCAAGATCTCGGGCTCTCAAGGCTCCAGCTTGATGAAGGATATTGTAAACTTCTACATCAATACTCTGAGAATACTCTAGAACATCTAGGATGTCCAGAGCAGTAAAACCGCCACAACTCATGGCATTCACATCTACCAGTTCACTAGTACTTTGATTGCAGGTGAGTAAAACTTTTAATGTCTGCGAGAAAGATGGGCAAGTGTCAGAACAAGGTAATCTCAATCCTACCAAGTAAAACTAAAGAGATTACATGCATTCAGCTGCAAAGAAACATGGAATCAATAAACAATCTTGTTTCAAATGGAAATTTTCTATATAACACCTAAGCAACATTACTCAGGACCTATGAAACAGATCCCTTCTCAACAGGACTACTTTAAGAATTCCCGAAAGATTTTCATCGTCATCATCAAACATGTCAAACCACCAATTAAAGAAACATGCAACAATCTATAAGAGGAAAAACATGACTTTTAAATGGTTTAGCATTCACGCAAAACATTAAGAACCTGGCAGTTTGAATTGAAGCTAATGCATCAAAATAGATACTCTAAATCTGATTTTATATCTGGGTAAATTGGTAGCTGAGCAAATTAAGATTACTACCAGTTTTTCACAACAAAAGTTGTCTAATTCTATTTTCACAAAGCAGATAGCACTGCAAAACGTAAATTTTGTTATTGGAGAAGATTGAGAACAAATTAGAAAGAAAGAAGTCATTGAGATATTTAGTCTATAATCGAGCAAATAGTTATTGATTGGTCTACCTTGTGCACCATATAAGTGGCCAAAATGAGCCTGCAAAATTGCTTCTCCTAACATTTGGAATATGCAATCAAACAGATGCTATTTGGTTTAATAGGAACAAGGCAAGATTGCAACAAGAGGTCAACCACCCGAATCAAGTAGCATGTTTGCAGGCTTCATATCTTCATCAGTTTCAAGATGCGCTCAGGGGGAATCAGATTCATGGAGTTGTTACTGCTAAGCGGT
Source organism: Ilex paraguariensis (assembly GCA_963454935.2). Taxonomy (NCBI): domain Eukaryota; kingdom Viridiplantae; phylum Streptophyta; class Magnoliopsida; order Aquifoliales; family Aquifoliaceae; genus Ilex; species Ilex paraguariensis. The sequence continues at coordinate 197,699 of CAUOFW020010279.1, forward strand.
CTGCTCTCCTTGATCAAGTTCTTACAAGATCAATTTTGATGGGACAATTTTCAAGGATATGGATTCTGCAGGAGTTGTTGTTAGGGATTGCAATGGATGCTATTGCAGGTCAAAGCAGGCTTATACGTGGAGTTAATAAGGCAGATCAGGTGGAAGCTTGGGCTGCCTTCAGTGCTACCAAACTTGATTTGGAGTTGGGTATCAGAAGAATGTAGCTGGAAGGGTATTCAAAGGGGATCATTGATTCTATAGCTACGAGACAAGGAATCTTTTTCAGATACTGGGAACTTTCTTCATCAGATAAATGCTTATGCGGATCAGTTTCCTTCTTTTTCATTATTATGGGTCCGAAGGTTGGCTAATGCGACTAATGGTGTAGCTCATACAATTAACAAGATACGCGTTAAATTGTCAAAGATTCTGTTGTATGGAGAGGGAGCCCACATGAGTTTTTGGTAGCTTCTCTCCAATTTGATGTTTCAAATTCTTGATCAATGAAAATTCTATGGTTTCTTATGAAAAAAAATTATAATTTTGATAGAGTTCGTATAGTTAGAAATTTCCTTCCATCATGGGAACTTATTCAATTAATAATTCTATATTTTTAGAACTATTCTTCTACTCGTCTGTGTGGATTTGGGTATCTTTGTACGGATCTAAGTCATAAAATTTGTACCAACGGACTTTGGCCCAATGGTACTACTTACCCTATGAAGATTGACCTTTGGTCCAATGGTCCTCCTTACACTATGAATATGAAGATTGTGCATTTTTTAGGTCAAGAGTTCAAGTATCCCCTCCCCTCCCAAAAAAAAAAGTCATAAAATTTGCAATATGCAATCAAACAGACGCTATGTCTATTGTCTCCTTATATACTTTGATCCTCAATGATGATTTACTGTTCGCACTTTAGGAGGATGAAGATGATTTTCGTATCCAACAAATAATTGTATAAATAAAAGGGAATAGCAAAAAATTGCCTGGATTTGTTTTCTTGAAGTGGCCAGATGCAGAGGCGTCTTTCCATCGTAATCCTTCCCGTTAATGAGATGGGCGTAGTCTCTATTTCTCTGAATCCATTCCACCAAGAACCTGACTGCTCCAACTTGATTATACAAAACCGCGGTGTGAAGACAGTTCTCCCCTGGTACAGTGACCATTTTCACTTTCTCAGGGCATGCTTCGAGAATTACCTTCAAGGCCTCCACTCTGCCTCTCCTCGCCGCCGCGTGGAGAGGTGTTCCGCCATGCTTGTCCCGTCGAAGACATTCGTTTTTATTAGTCTCTATTAGGGTTCTCAGGGTCTCTAGATCTCCATTGCTGGCTGCCACATGCACTGGAGTGTAGCCATAATATTTTATCTCCTCTTCACATTCAAATCCATCCTTCATTTCAGATAAAATGCCAATCGCGCTATTTACTACTACTCTCTTTTGACGATAAGTATCAAGAATTGCGTTATTCCGGGAGGAGCACTTGTGAGCTTTTTTCTCAGCCTTGCTTTGTTTACAGTCACCAAAGTTTGTCGGAGAATGCACAGTACGCTGCCAAAGCCTTGAAATCGCCCGTAATTCCTTGATCATCGAGGTCCACCAATCCATGTTTATTGTTTCCAAAACATATGCATCGAAATGAGATATAGGAGAGTAAAACTTATCGATCTCCCCAACCTCCTTTTCTTGTGATGCATCTGAACAATCGCCGAAGGGCCGGTCTGAAGCCCTCGATTGCCCAAACAGTAATGGAGTATTATAGTCTCCGACCGATGAGATCTCCGGCGACTCCTCGACATCCACTGGGTAAGACATAATTTCTCAAAAATTGAAGTCTGGAACAGTAACAACAGAAGGACACCAATTTTATCACAACAATCAAACCCTTGATTACTTTTCTTCGGACGGAGAGGAATAGTGTGAACGCAAAAGTCTAATTGGATCCCAAACCCAGGAAAGATTACATAAACGAAACGAACCTCACGATCACCTTGTGAAAACTTCAAACTTCACCAACTCTTCGACGAAAAGTCGTGCAAATTGGGGGCATCCTTATCGTTTAACTTTACTTTACTGTGTCACTTGGTCTTCACGCGGCCAGGTTTTAATAATTTTATTTGGGCTAAATTACACTTGCACACCCTGTGGTTGTTGATAATTGTGAAATATCTTCTAAGTACTGTAGATTATACTGACATTTATGTTAGATTTTACCAAACATCGGCCATTGAAATGTAGACAGCACAATCAGCAATTGGAAAATTATGGTATACAAGATCTATCCTTATCTGAAGTAATCTGCATCCTATGTTTGATTCTCTCTTAAACGTATGGGCGCACACCACTACTATGGAACAATATCTTTTTCCCATGGTCCGCTACCCTCTTGTCAACTTGATAACTCTCTCTCATATTGCATGTGTATATATCTATGTAAGTATATAAATATATTTATTTTAAATTTAGTTACTCTTGCTCGTTGACCTCTATTATCTCTCATCTATCTATATATTTATATATACAAAAATTGTATTACTCACCATTGGGGGGGAAATCACTAGTTGCAATATATTTATCTCTTGTTGGATGCAAGACAACTCTCCATGTTGTTGAATTTTAGGATAGTCGTAGGATTAAGTGGTTAGAGTATCTTCGTAAAAGCCTAAAATACGTGTTAATCGAGGGATGAATAGGCCATTCGAGAGGAATAGTCCATTAATCTAGGGCCTAGCTGGCAAAAAATGGGAAGGTTGCAATTTGGTGTTGATCCATGCAGCTATATGAGGGTTTGCGATTGTTGGTGTATATGATTGTAAAAGGAATTGATCACATGTGATGTAATGTTGTTCAATTGATAGGCACAAGGTTGGAATGGAGGTTCAAAAAAAAAATATTTTTAAAAAAATTTTTGTTTTACCTTTGGCTTTAAATGGTATTGTTTAAGAAAAATACTAAATTGTATGAGCATTTTTCAGTGGTCAACCGTAACATTGACCATCGGAGGAATACCCATGAAATATAAATTCAAAGCAGAAGGGAGTATAATGTAAATATAAAAAATACGATGGGACACCTTGATATTATCAATGACTATAGGATTTATCAATGATATTTGCCATCGTCTTTTTAAGTCTTTCTAAACTTTACCTAATCCCCCGTGTAAACCCTCGGGCACAACACCGTGTTCCGACCCATTTTTCTTCCCACGAAAATTCTCCGAAGGTTGTGATCACAAAGAAGAGGAAAACGTAGAGAGAGAGTGAAATTCAAGCTTTGTGATTGTAATCACTCGCCGGAAAAACATCACACAGTTGTAACAAAAAAGAAACGAACATGGCTCCGGCGATGTCGAAACTTGCCGTTAATGACTCCACTGGTTTTGAACTAAGTCATAGAGATCACTCAAACAGATGGCAAGAACGTTCACCGACGGAGTTTCTTAGTGCCTGCGAGAACGATGTGGTGGAGTTCGTGAGACAGGCAATCCAAAAACGCCCAGAACTCGCAAGGTACACAGACAGCAATGGTTACAGTGGTTTGCACTTCGCTTGTGCAAATGGGAGCATTGAGGTCGTGAAGGAGCTGGTCAAACATGACCCTCAGCTATGTCTTCTGTGGGACGAGCACGGTCGAATTCCACTTCAAATTGCGGCGATCTTCGGAAACATAGAAGTTCTGAAACTGTTAGTCAAGGATTGTCCAGAATCTATTACTTTAGAGTCTGTTGCTTGGGTAACCCTTTTTCGTGAAACTACTTTTCACTTGGCCCTGAAAAACGATCAATGGGATTTCTTTGAAGCGTTGATTACAGAGATTGAGAAGCGCAAGTTGGATCAGGAGGACCTTCTGAACTTAAAGGACAACAATGGCGACACCGTCCTCCATATTGCATCCGATAAGGGGCAAACTCAGGTTTGACTCACTCTAACTCACACATCCATACACACATGAGCTTTTGCACACTGTGATTGAGCCCGAACCATATTTAGATCAGAATCAGATGTACCTGTTTGCCACTGTGCCATTTGTTATCTGTGTTCATTGTGAATAATGAATAGTTCCGTATATGTCAGACTTGAACAATCATCATTGAAATTCTAAATGAGGAATACAACTGTTATATAGATTGTCAGTGTAAGCCACTATTTCTACTGAATTGGTAATGGATCCGATTTAAAGATTCTAAAATTAAAAGAGATTAATTTACTCAGTCTAAATTACTTAGATTTACTTCTATATTTCACACTGCTTGTAAATAGTTTACTACCTAACTTTGGTTATTGAATTATTACACTGACTGATCACTCTAAATTTTTCTTCTTGTTAGCAAATTGATGATAATTTTACATTTTTGTTTTCATTTTTTTAGCAATGATTGATTGATAAATGAGCTTTACATGTTGAATGCAATTCTTGTCAGTTTAGTGTTAAATTTCATAAAATATTCTTTTCAAAATACTTAACTGTGATGCAGATAATAAGTTTGTTGCTCAAGAACAATGCTAGAAAAGGTCCTTTGGTGCAAGTAGACTTCAAGAACAAGAAGGGCTTCACAGCCTCAGACCTTTATTGTCAAACAAGTTCTGGAAGGTATATCCTCCAACTCTTCCATGAAGCTGCAGCACAGCAGAAAGTTCCATTGCAATCCCAATCACCACCACCGAAATCCACTATTATGGACGGGTTGATGCCGGCTAGCATGTCCCTTCAAGCAATGTCTGTGCTTGTGACGGTTTTCATTTTCTTCGCAGGGGCTGCCTATCAAGTTCTTTCGAGTTATGGCAATGTTTACCCACTCCACCAACTGGCTAAAAATGGTACAATCAGTTTTATAGGTATGCTCTCGGATCCAGATTTAATACCAGATGGCTTCTATTTCATTCTATTCAATACGGTGGCGTTTGTCCTAAGCATGGTGGTGATACTGTTGGCAATATGGTTGCTGGACAGCCCATGGTCATTTATTGTTCGAGGAGTTATGCTTGTTCTGGTAAGCACAATATCCTTCGCATATGCAATTATGGTGAAGAGGGTTGTGCCTCACTTCTTAGTGAGTATCATTGGCTCTTTTAAGGTCTCAAGCTTTTTGGCTGTGTGGTTATTTGATCTAGGTTTGATGATCCTTTTATTTGTAGTGGGACTCATAGTTAAAAAGATTGTTAGTAACACCCAACCATAGCACCTCGGTCACTGTTGACCAAAGCATTTGACCTCTGACCCCCGTGCTTGGCTCTAACCTCTGACTCTGTCCTTAGCCTTGGCCTCGGACCTTTGGCATCTAACCACTAACCCCAGTTCTCGATCTCAGCCCTCTAGCATATATCCTCAGACATCTAGCCTATATACTCAGACTTGGACATACCATCAGCCTCAGACTCGGCCTCTGTTGATCTTGGCAACTGCCTTTCTGTCCTCAACTTCAGACATTTGACCTAAGTCCTTGGTCTTAGACGTACCAGTAGCATTGGCATCTCGATGATGGACCTCAGTCTCTTTTGACCTTGGCTTTGATGCTTGTCCTTGACCTCGGGCATCGACCTCTGTTGAATGTTTGTCCTCAACCTCCTCAACCTCGGACCTCGACCTCTGTTGACCTTGGCTTTGCGTTATGTGTCCTCGTCTCTGTTTAGCTTTGCATTATGTGTCATCGTCCTTGGACATCAGCATTTATTGACCTTGGCTTTGATGTTTGTCCATGGCCTCAAATCTCAGCCACTGTTGACATTGACTTTGATGTTTGTCCTTGGCCACGGATCTTGGCCTCCATTGTCTTTGGTTTTGATATTTGTCCTCAGCCTCGGACCTCGACCTTGATGCTTACGGTTGGTGCCGGACCTTAGCCTCTATTGACCTTAGGTTTGATGTTTGTACCCGGCCTTTGTTGATCTTGGCTTTAACGTTGTTCCCAGCCTATGTTGACATCAAGTTCCGGCCTCTATTGACCTAGGCTTTATATGGTATGCTGTATAAAGAGTTGTAAGAAAAAGGATACAGCTATGAGAGAAGATGGTTCATTCTTACCGGCTATACTTTATTCTTAAACTCTTAATTTGTATTCCATGTTTATTTGTATAAACAGATAATATGTGGAGAGAATGTGGTTTACTCCCACGAGTGCTTTCTGTATTGTTAGATTTGGTTGCTTATACATTGATTCTTAAAAGGAGGAGTTCTGTACTGAAGAAACCAAATTTCACTACTGATGAGATGCTTGAAGTAGCAAAGATGAAAAATATAGTTGGAACAATTAGCAGGTACAACTACATGACGGGAAGGGTTAATAGTCTCCAATGCTACAAAGTAAGGTGGTTATTATAACTCATTTTAAGTGGAGTTATTTTTTAAAAAGTAAGATCGATCCTCAAAATATCATTTAACTAGAATAAGTTGCAAATTTATTCTTGTTTCTGGTAATTTTAGTATAAAGTTGGAATAGTCGGACCTAGATTATATTTTCTTTACTAAATTGAGTTGAGAATTCAATTTATTTATACCAATTTTGCATCATAACTAATAGAAACTCAGAGGTCTTGTACTCTGGACTGAACCCAAATTTACAAGATTATATCCTAGACCACCATGCTAGTTTTCCTTATTGGCAAAAGTTACATTAGTCGTATCATGTTATTTTCGTGTTGTGTAATTTTCAGTCATTTTAATTTTAGATCGTGTCATTTTCGTTTGTGTCAGTATTTGTGTTAGTATTTTAAAGTATCCTCTGAAAATGTGGAACTTGTGTCTGAAAACACGGTGAAATGTAAACCAACCAACTAATTTTAAAAAATAGTTATTTTAAATTGCTTTAATTAAAGAAATTAAAATTAATATAGACAACTTGACAGGAAAGGCAATTATTATGTTGACGAAGAATACTCTAAAAATAGAAGCTCAAGAAATTTACAACTTGTTTACAAAATTCAAAGTCTTTTGAATTTATAGTTCACAATCTGACATAACAATAATCAGAATTCACAATAAAAATTCCCCAAAAATCACCATTCCAAGCTTGTCAAACTTTGGCAATCATCAATTCCTAGGGTATTGTGTGTATTGTGTTCACTTTACCAAACTTAGTCTACACAACAAACACGTAAAGAAAAAATCACAACAAACAACCCATGACTGAAGACATTTTGTAACTCACTAAATACGCATGTGAATTGTTCACTCAACATAACACTTTATTTTTTGGGTCACATAAATAAATCAATTTACTAATAACCTGATATTTTTTTCAAAATTTTGACATTATTTCTTTTGAAAATATGAACCTGTATACAGAACTGAAAGATGAACAAAACAACCAAAACAATAAGGAATTTCACATGATAGTTCAAATCTTAGAATGCAAAAGAAAAGGTAAAATTTTAATTATTTTTGCAAAATAATTAAAGAAAGTTACATCAATCTAATCTATAATAATAACCTGCTATTTTTTACAAAATTTCGACAAAATTTTTTTCAAAAATAGGAGACCATGGAAATGTCAACATGTATATGTAACTAATACAATCCCCAAAAATCAAACAACACAACCACAATTGCACATTGTAGTTTGAAATTGAGTTAGTGTCTACCCTTAAAATGTAGTTTTATGTACACCTGAATGCACGATACAGTTTTAGAAACAATTCACAAGTGTATTTAGACTACACATAATATATCCACCATATTATATGTTTACCAAAACAATACATCCAAAATATCACAATTTTTTTTTTTTTTATCAGCTACAGAGTAGACAAATACATCCAAAAGTTGTTGTGGGGTATGAACACGGCGAACCTGCGGAGACAACCAGCGCATAATGAGTATAAACAACCAGCGCATAATCCATTGTGGATTGCCAAATAAGTAATTAAACAACATGTGTTAGTCGTATTTTTTTAAATTATATATGTTTTATATATTTTTTTAGATTAGTTGTCTATATTAATTTTAATTTGTTTAATCACTTACATTGATAAATCCATTGCGGATTGCCAACAATCTATAAAATGTGTTAAACACGACTAACACATTTTGTTTAATTACTTAAACCTACCTAACCCAAATAAATTCATCCACATTCATTAAATTACTAAATGAAAAGTAAAATTGACTCAACCATTCTAATTTAGAAAACTACATTCTATGATCCTAAATATCTCTCTTAACACAACAAACTCAAGTAGTCAACCAAAAAAATAATCTCAAACATAACACCACAACAAAATATTTTTCCACCATTTGTAAGTCAATGTCAATATCAACTCATCAACTTGTGCCAAATGGTATTACATTGTTAACATTTTAACAATGTTATTTTATTGATCAAACGTATTATTTATGTTATTTCATCTATAGAATTGGGATGAAGCAGTACAAGAGTTAAAAAGACTAAATGCAATCCATCTTTTTCGATGGAGTTGTTTGAATAAGATAACTAAATTTATTTTTTATAGTTTATTTTAGATTTTCAAGTTTATAATTTCTATCGTGTACTAAATTTAACTATTTTTGTAAATGCTAGATTGTTGTACATTTTCCCGGTTGGAAGCTACGGATTTAGATTGATACTTCAAGGCTGTGACGAAGAAACTGTTTTTAAAACGATGTGCAGATAAATGAATTTAGTCTATCTGGTGCAATTTAAGCTTGATTATTTTGATTTATTAAGAGTTTTGATTATCAAAGTTAAACAAAACTTTGATGTTTCCTTTTTTATAGATGAACAAGGCTCGGATAATTGATGAACCCATTGATTACCTCAAGTAGCTTCAACTTCAGCTTAAGGTGCAGGTTTGTTGTTTTCTTTTAAAATATTACACTCATGGTTGTGACAATTAAGTCCAATTATTTTTTTTTGCTTTAACTTAAGAGAGAAAGTTGTATCTTCTATTTCTTTTCCTTTACGCTTTGCAGTTACGACTGCTCTTTCCTTTGACTTTTAAATAGTAAGCATAAATAAGTGAAATCATTATATAGAAAAAAAAAGTCTAATCTATAAAAAAAAATAATGTGTCATGACACTACCTAAAAAATGAGAATGCAATTGAGTTCGCGTTCGTCACGGATGACAACACTAACATTATTTTTCTTGAGCAATTGAACTTATACATGAATATGCATTTAACAGGTAAATAAACACAAACTATATGAGATAAAATTATTAAGAATATGAGTGATATGAAACTCATCTTACGGTTTGCTCTAAGTCTTTATCAATCTGTAAAAAGATATGTGAAAATTAAGTGAAATAAATATGTGAATATTTTTCAGTGCCGAAAAAAAAAATTGAAGATGTTTAAACTCACACGACCAAAAATGGTGAGATCTTTCATTTTTCAATATTTATAGTTTGTAGTGGTGGTTAGTACACTATGATGGCTGCAAATATAAGAAACATAGTAAATCAAAAAATTAGAAATATTCGCTACATACACATATTCATATTAATTGACATACAAATACAATCTCTATAATTAATCAAAACCCTATAAAGTTGTGTGGAAAGCCTTAGGTGTGCCTAAGGATAACTGGGGTAGTTTGGATATCACATGGACCGATGCTTAGTTTGAACTACATTTTCTTGTTTAGTTTATGGTGGCTTGAAACACATTTATCTGTAGTATTGTCATTTACATCAACTAAAAATAGGCAAAGGTAGGGTTGGTAACATTCTAATTTTCAGAAAATTTCCAGCTCCTGCATGCAGTCTAATTTTCTTTGTCTCAAAAAAATTACCTTGCGTAGCATTGCCTAAAATTGAATTCTGATTCATTAAGAATGTTCTTCTGTGCAACTGATTTGTTCTTAGCAGCTCTTTATTAAAGGGTTTATGGGATGTGGAGTGTATTTTCGTAACATGAATTCCAACTTTGTGGGTGATCACGTTCACATCAACAATGACCAAAAATAATATATTAGGCATGAAAAAATTTTCTATGCAGTATTTCCATTTATATCAACTAAAGATGGGCAAAGGCCTCCTACATGCAGTTCTAATTTTCTTTTTCTTGATAAAATTACCTTGTGTATGATTGCCTAACATTGAATATATGATCCATTAAGAATGTTCTTCTATGCAACTTATTTGTTCTTTGCAGCTCTCTGTGAAAGGATGTACTATTTGAAGATTCCCGTGAAGACAAATTTCAAAAAAGAGATAGAGAAAACATGACTTCAATAAAATTCATATACCTGAAATTATATACCTAATTAGAAATGGGAAAACTTGAAGGTCTCATATCCCTAGACACACATTAACCCGTGCCTAAAGGCGTTGTCCAATTCAACAGAAGTTTTAATTATTAGATTTACTAAGCTCTACTCTAGATTAATTTGAAAGGCTTTACGTAACACAAAGAATCATACATTCGGGAAAAAAAATAGTGTGATATATATAGGCCTGCATTTTAAATTGCTTCCACATAAAACATGCCAAACTTCGTACATCCATGAAGCATACATTTTAAAACTATATGCATCTGACTAAAAGCTCTTGGTAGTCCCATTGAAAAAATGCTCATGTCTTTTGTTAAGTAAGAAAAGCTTTATTCCACCGTCAAAGTAAACCTATCAAACAAACTCGAGTCAAAGTACAATAATTAATCTTATTAACTTTAAAAATCGAGCAAAAAAATCAAGCACAGACATATATTTGCTTATGATTTTAAAAAGAATGCTTCACGGGTGCTTATTTTTAACAAAAATCATAAGCACATTTTTGAAAATTAATATTTTCAATCGGACACACATATGCACAGACATTAGCATTCCTTAGTTCCTCACCATCCTCTCACCCTATGTTGTGTGCTCATGTATTTGTGTTTGGGTGAGGTTTGTGTGTGTGTTTGCTAGTGTTTGCGAGGGAGAGTGAGAGAGAGCGAGTGAGAGAGGGTGTGTACATGGGAAATTAATACACCACCAAATGAGTATGGTTCTCGACCACTGAATTGTGGGCACTGATCTGGTAATATCCATAGTAGTGTTGGAATGATAACTGATTTTAGAGTAAGGATAATGCAAAAAGTGATTAAAGTAATCAAAATATCCCATGGAAGATTAGAATTTATCTGCCCTTGGAATAAATTAAAATTTTGTGAAAAATAATAATTAAAACTTCGCCTAATTATTCGGATTCAAAAGATACGCAACCAATAAGCTCCAAATGTTTGTCTACCAAATAATCAAAAAACACCCGAGTCTGAAGGCACGGTCCAATATAAAAATCGAACACCCTAAAAAATCGCAACAAAACACTTTTTTAAAAAAGGTGCAATAGAACTCTAATTATGCAATAAAACTTAAAAAAGTAGACAAAAAAATATAATTAAACCCAAACAGGTCAAGAGCTGAAATAATCAAAAGAGGTAACCACAACTTTTCTCAAATACGATTCGACTACTAAAGTGTTGTTGGAATACGATCAAACATGCTCACTACCAAAGCTCAGTATTTTGCCACGCTAGAGTACTGTGATATTCAAACACTAATTTGTTTCAAATTATTTGGAACAGAAAATTCAGTTCCATTAAAGTCACAAAATTAAGAAGGGCCAAAGATATACCAAAAGTAAGAAAACTCACCTCTATGATCAAGCAGAAATTTCAATTAATATTGATTTTATTCTCTAGGTTTCTTGGTTATATAACCCAATGCATGCAGCTGTGTCACAAAAAAAAAAAATATTATCCTCTTAAAAGGACAATAATTATTGTCAATGCTGATTTTGTTCCTTTAAGAAGCAAGGATCAAAGTACTATAAAAAACTTACCCAAAAAAATACTGTAAAACCTGAAAATAAGCTAACCAGAAGAGAAAGAAATTAAGAATCAACGATCAAAGTACTGCAAAAACCAAACAAGTAACTTCTAGCATGGCAACAAACCAAAAAAATGTTAACCCATACCACAATAGAGTATTTTGCCAAAACATTCTTAGCATTATGAAAATGCACCAACTGAAGGTATAAAAAACTTAAAATACAAATGCACTGCACTTAGAATATGAGTTTAACTACAAACCCACGATTTTATTTTTCAGTAGAAATTCCTACATTTCAAATTAGCTTTGGGTTTCACTATAACATGTATCATGCAAAATTCAATCCAAACAATGTAAATCCAAATAGTAACCAAGTTTATTAGAACATCAAATTCATATACACGGGACAACTTACCAAGTGAATAACAATGATGCTAACATGGCCAACTTCTACACTCTTAATGGTTACCAGCAAGACATTGCACGGGACATCTCCTGGACCTTTATTGTTTGCAATTTCTCATCCAAATTGTACCAAGATTTGTCAACGCCCCAACTAAGATAAACGATAAAACCCACAAATAGATATAAACAATGAGCCACCAATTCTAAGTTAATAAACAATAGATTCCAAATCCAAAAGCAAGAATTGAGAATTTGAGTACAATAACACAAAAAATGATATTCACAAATCAGGTTAAGGTAAAAGAAATTCCATTATTGTCCCATGTGATTTCACCAAAGCAAGTCTTCATGTGACATAATAATTTTTTTACAACTTTTTGACTTAATTTCTCCAAAAACAGACCCTCACAAATAATATCAACCTATGTATATGATTTGTGTAATGATATCCCAAACAAACTATTGGACTCACCATCGCGTCATAGTTATACGTTAATACAATCATTTACCAACTAATGCAACATGTCCAAAATGTCATAACTCAACTATCAACCTAAGCAGTCATTTAATTTTATATTCCTATCAAATTGCATAAGAAAGACACAAATTCACCAATACAGAAATCTTGTCGACATCCACTTAAATTTTACCCAAATACTTTAATTTTTTTTTTTAAAAAAAAGCAAGCTATCAAGAACATTCAACCTGCGAGGTTATTAAATCTCAAAGGAATAAGAAAGCAAAAACCAAGATGTCGTAAACAATTTCAATATTGACAATATTACTCATCTAACAATTTCAATCGTGCAAACTAAGATGTCTTAATCACAAAAGATTCTCTTCCTCAATATTCTCCAAACTATAACAATTGTGTTCCTTACAATTTATATGACCCTGCAAGGCTGCAATCATAAAGAAACAACACTTTAAATAACAAAAAAAATTTTAAAAATTGAGAACTAGATCATTGAGGCATTGTAAAAAAATTTTAAAAATTCAGAGTACTTTAACGGAGGAAGTGTGGTATTTCTTTCATTTTTTTATTTCAATTTGCTACAATGTTTCTTTACTGTTAATCTACCCACATATGATTCAAATTTGACCGACTCATTTGTGTCTAATATTTTCTCAACCACCAATGAGGCTGAGATCCTATCATGCATTATCAATTTTTCCCAACCAGATTACTCAATTCTTTTTTTCTTTTACATGTTAATAAAATTCACGATGCTAATGGGGAGTATGCCCATGTGTTACTTGGTACGTAAAAGAGAGTTAGTATCCCCATTCTCATCTTAGTATGCCCATGTGATTGTCGTAGCGGAAAAAATATTTTTTCTTTTCTACCGCGATCAAAACATTTGCCAATACTTAGGAAGGTAACCATTTGCCAAATCAAGTCTAGAACACACAAACTAAAGGTCACTCCAAAGTCGTAACCAAAATTTTGTCAAATATTTGCACAAACTTCTTTTAGGAATTTAAACAAACACTTGGTGGAATTTGAACAAACACTTGCTAAAAAGGAAAAGCAAAAAACAGTGAAGCATGCTATCTCTTATGGGTTTCCTAACACATCTCTAGAGTCCAGATTCATTCCAATATGAACAGTGATGCTGTGTGATTATATTTGTGGCACCAAATCAGGAACATAGGTCTAACCAAGGAAGGTGACATTTTGTGATGATCCACAGGCAACCAAGTAAACCCAAACAGAACAACAGCTAGAACAAAAAACACCAACTTCATTGATGAAACTTTCATCTTCGCCAACATTAGCAATCAAATAATCGAAATTGTTCAACACCCCCACTGCCTCAAATTCCAAACATAGCAGATTATAAACTGGTATAACCAAAAGCCAGTGCTATAAACACTTGCGTCTTTCAAAAGCACCAAGCTTTGGAAATCCAAATTGATAACCAAGCATGCCCTCAATTTCCCAAATATTACACACCCAAACTCCCTCAAAAACTAACTCCAAAAACGTGCATTTCTACAATCCCCAGATCTCCCTACAGATTGTCCAACCAATTAGTTTCTGTAGTAAGGAAAATACAAATAACTCATCATAAAACGTAAAAAAAAAAACTTTGCTTAAACATAGACCATGATTTGATTAATTTGGGAATTTGATATTTGATAACAAAAAAAGGACCAAGATCAAAGCTTTTTCAGCAACCCTTACCTCACCCAATGAGCCAAGTACTTGTAATAAGCTGCAGAGTGAAATGGGTATGAAGTAGAGAGAAATAATACAAAAGAGATTACACCAAACAGAGCTTTTTAGTGCAAATCCAACAATCTCTTTCCAGGCTGTTGATTAGGCTGTCATTTTACAGAGAGAGCAAAAAGCACCATTTTCTTAAGATCACAAGTCATCACTGATGAACACCTCTTCTGATTTTTTCGCAAAAGATGGATGGTGGGGAGAGAAGAAGAAGAAGAGAAGAGGGATACCTGGGAGAAGAGGGCGTTGTGGCGTGGTTTCTCTAGCTTTGGCGCGGTGGCTATTGTGGCTCTGCCTATAGCTTTGGCGATGGTGAGAGAGAGAGACCGAGTGTCTGTGTGTTTGGGGGAGAAAATTAGGGGGAGGGGCAGGGGATGGGAAAGAGAGAGGAAGGGAGGGGGAAGTGACCATGCCATGAATTTTGAGGAAGTGACCGTTGCCTCTCGTCGCCTGCTCTCTGACAGTGAATAGACTGAGATGAGAGAGAAGAGATATGGGGGAAGAGCCGTTGGGAGAGAGAGGACACGAGAGAGAACAGATCTGGAGAAGAGCCGATCTGGGAGAGAGAGGTCATGAGAGAGAACAGATCTTGGGTTGGGTTGGGTTGTGATGGTTGGGTTTGGTTAAGTTGGGTTGGATGTGATGATTGATTTTGATTAAATTGAATGAGATGAATTTAAGGAAAAAATATATGGACTTTTGAATTCGAATGAGTTATATTGTGAGCATTTGAATGTTGAAACTTTTGGATGAATTGTGATTGTCCAATCAGTTTATTGAAGTTTTGCTCTATTTTATATTATAGATTACCGAAATAAAAAAACTGGAGCAGATGCCGTTTTCAAGAGAAATTCCTCCTGTAGTTATTGGATTTGGGATATCCTGAACAACAATAACAAGAATCTTAAATCGTTATTAGGCTGCAGAACCCCACTATCCAAACAACCCCTAGGAACCCGGTGAAGGTTTTATAACCCTAGCTCAATCCCTATAAATAAAAAGCACAGAGCCTGCTTCCGTTGAACTGCGCCTTCTTCAGCTTCGTTTACTGCTCTCTCTCTCTCTCTCTCTCTCTCTCTCTCTCTCTCTCTTGCGCTAATGTTCTTCTTGCTCCATGCTTCCTCAGTAGTTTTCTTTTCTTTTTTTTTTATTTGAAACCCTGAAAGAGATCGCGGTGATGACTCCATAAAAATTCAAGCTCAACAGACCGGAATGCAGGCTCTCTTTTTAGAGGTGCTTGCGTGTCGACTACCCCGCTGAGCTGAGCGATCCTCTCTCTCTATGTGTGTGTGTGTGTGTTTTGTTTGAATGAATTTGATTTTTGATTAGATTTAAATTACGTGTTGTGGGAAAGGAAGGTTGCAATGAGGATAGCAAAGCTCCCTCTTCTGAAATCTATAGTTGAGGACTTTTTGCTGGCAGAATCGAACCTATTACTTAAAATTGCCACTGCTGAGCAATCTCTTTCCCCATTTCAGATCTCCCGTTTCTCTCTAAATTAATGGTTGCAGTTCTTCATTTAACATGATTTGAAATTTATGTTCACACAAGTTAGTGATTGAAATAATTTGATAGAGTCATACAAATTTCTTTGTTTTATGAGTATAGTGTGGATGAGGATGAAGCAATAGTTAATATTCCAACACTTGGACTGAGATAATCTATTTTTCAAGTGATGCAAAAAACTATGCTACTGAATCTACTCTTTCTGCAACTACTGAAACTTCTGATTTATCTCCAACTAGATTGTTATTAGCTAGGGTTTAGAGATCTTATATTGTCTCTAAATGAATGTTTAAATTGTTCTTAATTTTTGAATGTTTGATGAAAGACAATAATCTTGTTGCTAACTTGCTAGACATATTTGGTTGTCTAATCCATTGTGATGTTGATTATCCTGCTTTCTACTCTGTTTTCTTGGTGTTCTTGTTTGAATATTTATTTCTTTCTTGCATCTTTTTGGATTCTGTATTTCTCAAGAAATCATCAAGTGATGAAATTCAGATAAATCTTGGGACACCATTGGACACAAGTTGTTAAATTGTTCCCCTTTAACTTGTGCTCAATAATACAAGCGAATTATTTGAACTTAGTGTTTGAAGTATATTACATTATCAATGTCTTTTCGTTCTATCTATGGACAGAGGATTGTTCTATTTGTAAATGGTGTCAAATTAGTTTTGAACCACATTTTTTGTGATAAGTTTATTGTATAATTCAACAAACATGGGTGATAATAGCAATTGAAAGTACAATAGCGTTGCGATAGACATACCCTGAATAGATGATGAGAAGCGGAATACAAAAAGGGTTGTGCAGGCCCAATTGGAGTGGTTGGATGATCAATTGGGAGGGATGATTTCTTTTATGGTTTTTCATGGCGGTTAAAGAAAGAACCGGAGGAGTTGTGTATAGGACAGTGATTAGGCGTTCGGGTCAGAGAAAAAGAGTCTGTCATGATATTTGTGAATAGTTTTATTAATTTTGAGAAAATATTTTATAAAGTCTCACCGAGCGTGTTCAATGATAAGTTTAAGTAAGGTTTGATTGACTTAAAATTTTAGTTCATTTTTAAATGGAACTTATTTCATGGAGTGATATCAGCTATACATTATTAAACAAGTTAAATTTAATTACTGAATTTTTTCAGTTTTAAGTGTTGAATTATGTTATCAAATAACCCTTAAATTCAAGATGAATAATGTTGGAGATATGGTGGATCCATAGAATAATTTCTTAGAAGTTAAACGCTTGATTTTTTGCTGCTTATGAAACTGGTTGGCATTTGCCTTTTATATTTTGTTGGCTTTTACTAATACAAGAGTACTATAGAGGATAATTCTACGATTTGTTTGTTTTTAGCAAAAACCTAAATGTCTTTGGTTGGAATGATGTCTGGTAAGCATTCATGTTTGTTAATGCTATTGAAATGAAGTGGGCTTAGTATAACTTGTAATGTGGTTTTGTTTTTGATTTGAAATTGATGTAATTTTTTTATTCGGTTCTGCATCGTTACTTTGGTTCATTAGCCTATTTGACAAAATCATTCTATTTTTGAGTTCGTTGTGAATTGGAAATCTAAAATTTTATCATTTTATCAGACAAATTCATGAACAAGAATAATCACAATGGATTTGATATCTGGACAAGAATAATCAAATCATCATTGTGGTGTCTTTTTTTGTTCAATTTATGATAAATTGTCTTGTCATTGAACTCAGATTTGGGGATGCACAAGGCAGGCTAAAAGAGTGGGATAACGTGTTGATTGGGCCATTTTCTCATTTTTACTACCTAAAATATGAAATTCTTGCCATAGAGCATTCGGACAAGACTTAAAACCAAACAGTACTTGAATTAGCAGGTGCTGGGGATCTGACCCCGTGACTCCATGGGCAGATTAATGATCGGATTCCACGCAAATATTGGCTAAACTTGGAGTATGTCAGCAGAACTATGGGCACGAGAGAAGGCTTGTCGATTGCGGTCCAAAGAAACATTAGGTTGCTGGAAATCAAAGTGGATATACATCAACCCACTTGGTCTCTGAAAATATTAATTTTTTTTTATATCGTATGATTTTTATCATTTTTTTATTATAAATCTCATTTTCTTTTGAAGTGGTTCTTTTTTTTTTTTTGATGCGATTTTTGGTATTGTGGTTTTCAATTATGAAAAGTAGTTTACAAACATATGAATGAAGTAAATATGACGAGGCATCCGCATTATGCACATGAACCAGGTACGGTATGGAGCACAATCTGAAAAAGAGTGTTTTAGCCGACACCCATCCAACAATATGCTATTATTTTGCGGCGGAAAGTGATGCATACTGTGGTTAACCGTTGGGTGTTGCATGCTTTTCGTTGCCACGTGTACACGGTGGCATGGCCGGCCACTAAAAGGTTGACAAAATCCCGCTCCTCAAATCATTACCCTAAATAATTTTTTTTATATAAAGACTAAAATACCCTTATAATATTATTTTATTATTTGGACCTAATAAAATACTGTAACTGCTAAATGATAATCAAACATGAGAATATAATTATTATTAATTAGTAATATTTGCTAATGTAGCAGTGAAAATTCATTCACGTTACCCATTCAATGCTCTATCTCACCAGTCCAAAATATATTATTCTTTAATATTTGATGGTATTTCTTAGTTCCAACTGACCATCACCACCACTCCATCTCCACCGGGGTTTCAACTCCAAAATTGGGTTCGTGTTAAGAGTTTGGGGTCAGGGGTTGGAAATGGGTCTAGGGTTGGATAATGGGTGTGGAGTTTGGGGTTGGGGTTGGGGTTGGGGTCGGGTTCGGGTCTAAGGTCTGCGTACCATACACATACTAAACCTTCATCCTATTTTCATACAAAAACCTTACCGCGTACCAAACACATCATATTAAATGAAATTTGTTGCAAATTCCGTAGTAATAATGGAATAAATTAGTGAATTAAGTCTATAGTTAAGTTTAAAGAGAGTTACTCATCGTTTATAGTAACTACCTTCATAATTTTAGGAGATGATCATAATAAAATAATTTTTTAAATACGAAATGTATGCATTTATGTTTGTGTACCATTACCCTAGATAATGTACCAATAACAATACTTTTAAAGGTTGGGATTGAACTAAATTAATCTGATCACATTTAATATCAAGTTTGAACGAAGTAATAAATTCCGGTATACAAAGTATCATTTAACATCTCATATTTGATATAAGCCAATATTATATAATAGCTGGTATTAAATAAAACATGATTGATATCACCATTCAAAATGAAATGACTATCCTTACATGCTAAAGAATTATGCATTGATGTAGAATATTTTTGTCTTTTTGAACTTAATACCATACACTAATACCCCATCCAAATATGATATTAGCGTTAAAATCATGATCTCACCACCCCAATAGGATAGGGCAGCAGTGTGTTGGGTTTGGAAGAATCAGGGTCAGTTCTGTAATTTTAATCAAGATATTTTTCTTTCAAAAAACCTGATACGGCGAAATTAGTGGCTCCAATACAATTAGTTGACGTTATTATTATAGTTGGGAAGGCGGTGGTGCAAATCACAGGTGGTGGTGCACAACCTCATTGACAAATTCTCTCTCAGCCAGACAAATGGCCCACTGGGTCGTTAGTCTCACGGATCCTCATGTCAATACCAAACCCCATTAAATACAACCATGCACTAAAGAGTTGGAGTCTCATCTCATGTCCACAACTCACAAAAGCCAATATTCACACGGTACACACACTGCTCATATCACTAGCAAAACCATGGAAGAAACACAGCCCCAAATGCTGGCATGCTCTCTGATTCTCCTGTTCTTGCTCTCTGGCCGTTCGTTGGCGTTTAACACCGGAGGTGACGGTGGTGGAAAAAGGTCAGCTTCACCAGAAATGTCCCAACCTAGTGGGGGTAGTGGATCAGCTCATGGTCCTAATTGGGACTATAGTTGGGGTTGGGGTTCAAGTCCAGGAGCAGGATGGGGTTATGGTTCAGGCTCTGGGAGATCTCCTAATGGATTCGGCAGGGGCTTTGGGTTTGGGTTTGGTTCGGGGAGTGGGTCCGGCAGTGGGTTTGGATATGGGTCTGGTGGTGGCGGCGCTCGTGGAGGCGGCTATGGAGCTGGAACAGGTGCTGGTGGCAACAGGGGAGGCGCAGGTGGTGGAAGTGGTGGCCCTGGTGGGTCGGGTGACAATGACCACCATGGGTAAAGATAGTAAGAAACTAGTACTTGGTGTTTATATACATGTATCTTTAAGGAAAGTATGATGGAGAAGTGTGTTTGATTTTGAGCTTTATTTACATTTTCCATGTTTTATATGTATCTTATGTACGAATACTACTGTTATAGTGATATGAGATAGAGAGGGGTTCTCCTTTCTTATACTTTGGACTGCAAGTAATCTCTCTCTCTCTCTCCAGTTTTTCGGTGCATAATATGTCATATTACCTTTGTTCTGTTAGAGCTCGAAATCCATTCTCCAAAATAAGTTAAAATTGCCTATCAATCACTCAAATATGTTTCTCACTTGAAATTTCGCGTTTCATACACCATTTTTTGGGATTTGATGAGACGAAAATCTTGTATACTATATGATGATGTATAAAACAGACTTTGTACAAGAATAACAATCGAGTATGTAAAGAGGTGTAATTAATAGATAATAAATAAAACAATCAATGACAGTAATGTAAATATTGAGTCAACACGTAGATATATAGTGGTTCGGTCCGAGTGACCTACTCCACTTTGAGAAACGGCAGTGGTGGGTGGGGCTTTTTATTGATCAAGCAAGGTGAACGGGGGAAAGAGCAATGGATAGTTCCAAGAGAGAAACAATAGCTAAGAGAGAAAAGCTATGTGTGTGTAGAGAGGTGTGGTGAGATGCCTCTCTCAATGAAGAGAGTTTACAATTTATAAGTATAGTGAGGCGGTGACGTGAGTGTAAGGGTACTAATTCTTCAGGAGGATAGTTACAAAAGGTAAGTACAATTAAGGTAGTCTTAATTCTCGAGGGTGTGTATCCCGACAATTCTTCCCCACGTGCTCTAATTATTCTTGGACTCTTCGGACCTTGGGTTGGATCGAATTCACAAACTGAGCTTGCCCCGCCTTTTAACTGACTTGAGCTTACTTGGTTTATTGGGCCTAGCCCGATTGGATTTGGGCTCGTCATTTTCCCCCAATGCCCCAAGTCCTAATTGATTGCGAGAGAAGGGGTTTGAGGGTATGAGTGAACTCTTAGTTTCTTGTTTCGCATGGTAGCTTCTTCGTCTTCCCCGTTTTTGCAAGAATTCTTTCTCCATTTTTTATCATCATTACAATGACGATCACCTTCTGTGATAGACCCTCAAAGTTAGGGAAATCCACGGGGAACACCAAGGCTAGTACCATAGAACTCCTCAATCCTAAGTAAATCGACAGCAGGAGATGCTGGGTTACTAGAGACGTCGAAGAGGGAAACGCCCAGGAGAGAGGTGGCCAAAGGGGAGGCGCCCAAGAGGGTGTTTGGAGGTGGTGAGCTCGTGGAAGGCGACACCAAACAGGGTTTGGTCGACCCCCATGGCGGGGACCAACTGCATGTGCATAGGGAAGATCAGGCGAGAACCTAGGCGCTGAGCGACTCCGGTATACCTGAGGTGCTGGGCACGGGCACGACAAAATTTTGAACAACCATAACTTTGCGGGCAGTTGTCTATTTAAGGCGAATTTTTTTTTAAAATCTAGGTATTTTTTTTAGCCGAATTTGGTTTGGTCACCAAATTTCTCTAAAAAATACTTCTGTCTCTCTCAATTTGAGTTTTTAACACAAATTAGTGAAACCAACGGTAGTGGAAAACTGCGTTATGACAGGCAACTGTCAGGCATTCATGGGCGATGGATTAGCATTCTAGGTTTTTGCCAAAGAGGGAGACTATGATGACTTTTGGCTATGCTGGTTCTTAACCTTGTCTCTTATTACAGGCGCTTCCATTGATAGAACGACGATGATAGAGGTGAAGGTTCTTTATACTACTAGGACAACATCTTCCCCTCTTGTCAAGAGGGCGAGATTTGATGCCCCCACTGTTTTTCGGTCAAGGTCCAATGACCAGGTTGCTTCCTAGGAGCGGGATCCGGTGGTGCCCCCACTCCTTCCCAGACTAGGACTTCAGTGTGTACCAAAGCTAGTCCTTGTGCAGTCTTTTACGAGGACTATAGCTCTACATAGCTACTCTACTTCTAGTAGTGACTCGGTGTCCATGCTTCGATGTAACTTTGGCCAAGGAGCAACTTTGGAGGTTTGTGACTCTCAGAGATATCAGAGAGGTTGGATCTCAAGATTCAAAGGACATTATCAACTTTGATTTTGTTCTAGCCTCTTTTTCTTCATGTTCTGTCTTTTGGATTCTTGTTGCTGACTACCNTGGCCAAGGAGCAACTTTGGAGGTTTGTGACTCTCAGAGATATCAAAGAGGTTGGATCTCAAGATTCAAAGGACATTATCAACTTTGATTTTGTTCTAGCCTCTTTTTCTTCATGTTCTGTCTTTTGGATTCTTGTTGCGGACTACCACTTTTCCCTACCTCTTTTCAACAACGATCAAACTTGGAAGACATCCAGGGATCTGGCAAAAAAAAAAAGCAGTCTTTGAGAGACTGTTGAGGAGCAGTTGGAGCTTGTTCACGAGAGAGTCACGCCTCTTGAGACCGAGATTTTGGCATCCCACGACAGGGCCGAGGAGCTAAAGGCTAATAAAGAGATTGTCTGCTTGAGAACAGAGTTAGGGCTGCGAACGTCCCATGAAAGGGTTGTAGGAGCTGAGACCGAGCTACGTATAGCTCGGGAGAGGGCTGTCGTGGCAAAGGCTTATAAAGAGACTACCTGTGTGAGGGCAGAGTCAGAGCTACGAATGTCCCATAAGAGGGCCATAAAGTAGGAGATTGAGGTTGCTGAAAAGCAGAGGTAGGCTTAGGCCGAACTTCTTGGCGACTTGCGAGATAGTGCGAAGTTGGATACATAGACTACTTGGGAGCAGAAGTAAGATCAGGCTTCTTGGTGACTCACGAGAGAGTGCAAAACTGGATACATAGACTGCTTAGGAGCAGAAGTAAGATTAATTTGAGCTTCTTGGCGACTCGTGAGAGAGTGCGAAGGTGGATACATAGACTGTTTGGAAGCAGAAGTAAGATCAGACCGAGCTTCTTGGCGACTCGCAAGAGAGTGCGAAGTTGAATACATATGCTGTTTTGGAGTAGAGGTAGGATTAGACCAAGCTTCTTGGCGACTCATGAGAGAGTACGAAGCTGGAGATATAGGCTGCTTGCTTGAGAGCAGAGGCAGAGTGATGCGAGGCGTGGGGTGGGGTGCTGGGTTGCTGGAGACGCCGAAGGGGGAGACTGGCCTCGTTGGCGACGACTCGGGTAACACAGGGAAGTGGTTAGGCATTCACATGGAAAGAATTCAGGACGCGTGTTATCTGGTGCCCATATTTTTTCCTTCCTCGACGTAGGTAATTCTTTGGTATTGACTTGATTTTGGCCTTGTCCCATATGAGGTACCAGAGCCTCGGGGAGTAATGACTGATCGTCGGGAGTATAACAATTGTTGTCTTTTTTGTCTTCCTTGTTGTTAGGTCTAAGTTCTGACTTTTATAAGCCGTTTACAAATTTTATGAAAGTAAGATAATTATGGACACAATAATCTTCACAGAATTTNTTGTTGTCTTTTTTGTCTTCCTTGTTGTTAGGTCTAAGTTCTGACTTTTATAAGCTGTTTACAAATTTTATGAAAGTAAGATAATTATGGACACAATAATCTTCACAGAATTTTATTTCATAAAATAATAAATAACAAAATAAATCAACTGAAACAATAATAAATAGATAAAATGAGTCACTAACATGTACTTGCTATTGATAATAGCTCTTCAGGTGTTTGGCGTCCCATATGTGGGCTGAGACTTTCTTGGTGGAGTTCGAGTCACCTCTTCTCCCAGCCCTCAAGAAATCGTTTAGATTTCTCTGAGGGGTTGTTGGCGTTCTCTGTCATCCTGATCCCAACCAAGTGGCAGGGCTTGTCTTCTGCCAGCAATTTACTGCCTATTTGGTCATATTGTATGAGTTCCTCGATTTGTCTATTGACCTCATAGCAGTCATCAGTGTCATGACCATGATCGCGGTGGAAGTGACAGTGTCTGCTGGAATTTTTGCAGTTTGGGGCGGACTTCATTTTTTCGAGCCATCGGAGCGTGGGGTCATCCTGTATCTAGAATAGGATGTACTCCACCGAGGCGTTGAGTGGCGTGAAAGGTTGTCGTTCTCTTAGGCATACGGGACTAAGACGGTCCTTGATAAAGACTCTCTCGGTTCTCTTTCTCTTGTTCTCCGCCTCCTACTTGTCTTCGCAGGTGTCCTTCCTTTTCTCCCTTCCTCGAGAGGACTCACCTCAACGGGCCTTGGTGACGTTCTCGGTATTCATGTATTTTTGTGCCCTTGACAGCAACTTGGGCATGCTAGATGGCAATTTCTTGAGGCTAGAAGAGTGCAGACCAGCAATAAAAGTGGTCAGGGCTACCTTATCATCTGCCTCCTCGATCTGGAGAGTCTCCTCGTTGAAACAAGTGAGGTAGCTCCTAAGGCTTTCGTCCCGGTCTTGCTTGATGGTGAACAGGTGGGTAACAAGCTTCTCGTGTCGGTGCCTCCCAATGAAATGGGAGACAAAAGACTTATTCAGTTCCGCAAAGGAGTGGATAGAGGAGGGTTTGATTTTCATGAANGTGAGGTAGCTCCTAAGGCTTTCGTCCCGGTCTTGCTTGATGGTGAACAGGTAGGTAACAAGCTTCTCGTGTCGGTGCCCCCCAATGAAATGGGAGACAAAAGACTTATTCAGTTCCGCAAAGGAGTGGATAGAGGAGGGTTTGATTTTCATGAACCATTATCGAGCAGACCCCTTCAAAGTGGTAGGAAAGACTCTACACATGATCTCATCAAACACGTTGCAGAGTTGCATTAGAGACTTATATGTGTCGAGGTGATCTAGAGGGTCCTTGGTACCATCGAAGATCTCGATGACAGGCATCTTGAATTTCGAGGGTAAAGGATAATTGACAACACCTGCAACAAACGGAGTGTCAGTATGCCTTATCAAGTAGTCTACAGTCTCTGGTGCTTTCCGCTTTGATGGTATTGAGGGCATGACTGAGTTGGTTTTGCACCTCTCTGATCTTCTCGTCTCATTGGTTGGGGACATGCTCTGTCGGGTCGTTGTAATGGCTTTCATGATCGGCATACTGACTTTCTCCCTTGCCCTTCTTTGCAGGTACATGCGGAGGGGGAACATGTGAGGTTTCTGCGCCCTGAGGACGAATTCCAGAGCGAGAGGCACCCGGGCATTGTCCTGGGTGCCTAGTCAGTACGCCTTACCAAGTAGTCTACAGTCTCTAGTGGTTCTGCTTTGATGGCGTCGAGGGCATCACTGAGTTGGTTTTGCACCTCTCTAATCTTCTCGTCCCATTGGTTGGGGANATTTGATGGCGTTGAGGGCATCACTGAGTTGGTTTTGCACCTCTCTAATCTTCTCGTCCCATTGGTTGGGGACATGTTCCACCGGGTCGTTGTAATGGCTTTCTCTCTCGTCCTCCTTTGCAAGTACATGAGAAGGGGGACACATGTATGCTTCCTGCACGCTGAGGACGGACTCTAGGGCGAGAGGCAGTCAGGCATTATCTTGGGGCGTTCTGTTGCGAGGCTTCACGGTGGGGGATGACTTGGCGCCCATAGTGGAGAGGTTATTGTTCTTCTCCCGTTGGAGGGAATGGTGCTCCTCCTTCGGGCTGAGGGGTGACGCCTGCTAATTCTGTTTTACCAGTAATTATATGGTCTATAAAAGTTGTTGTCTAACCACAGGAGTCGCCGCAATGAATGGTTCAGAGGGTGCAAAGGGAGACAAAGCCTCTTCCCGGGGGGTCGGGTTTTTATTTTTCGGTTGTTGACTCATTAACCTAGTCGTGATTGCCATGGAGTAGCAAAGTAGTAGAATACTTAATCGTTTTTCACAGACGGCGTCAAGATAATGATGTACAAAACAATCTTCGTATAATATCAACAGTCGAGTGTATGAAGAGGTGTAATTAATAGACAATAAATAAAACAATCAATGACAGTAATATAAATATTGAGTCAACACGCAGATATATAGTGATTCGGTCCGATTAACCTATTCAACTCTGAGAAATGACGACGGTGGTCGGGGACTTTTTATTGATCAACCAAGGAGAACGGGGGAGCGAACAATGGATAGCTCAAGGAGAGAAACAACAGTTAGGAGAAGCTATGGGTGTGTAGAGAGGTGTGGTGAGATGTCTTTCTCAATGTAAAGAACTTACAATTTATAGGCATGATGAGGCGGTGACGTGAGTGTGAGATTACTAATTTTTTAGGGAGAATAGTTACAAAAGATAAGTACAATTAAGATAGCTTTAATCTTTGAGGGTGTATATTCCGATAATTTCTCCTCACTTGCTCTAATTATTTTTGGACTTTTCAGACTTTGGATTGGGTCAAATTCACGAACTGAACTTGACCTACCTTTTAATTGACTTAAACTTACTTGGTTTATTGGACCTGGCCCGATTGAATTTGGGCTCGTCACCACAAACGACTATAGTTATCCAATAACAGAATTTTTTGAAGTATCTTGATGGAAACATCAGTCATGGTGTACAATTGCAAGGGCATAATTGTTATCCATTTTGTAACAGGGCATCATCAGACATGCTTACTCTGAGTGCATCATGTCATAGCCTCAGTAATGTACGAATCTAGACCTGAATTGCAGTTTAATCTCGACAGTATATTAGGGGGCAATATTCTGATGCTAAAACAAATGAAACCCCAGCAATCAAAAAAATGGCATCATTATCACAACATGACAACAACGATAATAATTTGAGAATAACTTCAACAATTATAGCAAACTATAACTTAAGAAACAACGATTATTCCATAAAAATAAGCAGCAAACAACCCAAACAGTGGAACTGATAGTAATATCAGAATGATCGTCTAGACTAAATTCCAGTAACTAGGATAATATAGAGTAAGGGACACGGAGCTGCCAATTGCAGCCAAAACCACGACCAAATTTTACTCATAGATCCAGGGATGAAGGCTGCTCTGCCAGTTTACAGTGCCATCCGGAAACCACAGTGCTATCTCTTTCCTAGCATTCTCAACTGAATCACTTCCATGAATAACATTCCTGCAATTTTTCATCAAATGAAGAAAAAATTAGCAAAAGAATTCCATAAGATTTTGGCACCCAAAATTCCAGTATCACAAGTATCAATCAGCGGAAAATAAAACACAGAACTATATATAAGGAAATTGGAGTGTCTATCAATGGAATGTCTGGCCCTTAAATGAACTCAAACAGTTCATTGCGAAAAGGTAGAAAGATATCATCATGATCACTTGAGTAGAATGTTTACGAGTTGAGTCATCATTTTACAATTGATACATTAATAATATGCTGCTCATAAGAGGACTTCCGGTTTTGTAAGGAAGCTTTCATCATCCCTCAATCACAAACTTTATGCAGGCAAAGCAGAAGATTCACTATTTTTTTAAACTAAGACAACCCCATTCAAACACAACAAAGGTGCAATCTCCAATCAAGCATAAAACAATTCCGAATTTAAAACCTTTGACCCAATATACAACAAAAAAAAGAACATAAAATCTGGCATTCCAATAATTGCATGAAATATTGGATAAGAAATTCAGAAATTTCAGAAGTTAAGGTAAATAGCTAAGGAGCCACCCACATTCAGCAGTGAAGTTGGCGATTCTAACAAGCATATAGTCATCTGAACTCACTTCCCTAGATTTTTTTTTTTCATTTAAAGGCCAATAGGAACAGAATGGAAAGAAGCCAACTTCATATTAACACAGAAGTTGACATGTACAAACATCAGTATGCACAAATAACTCTATATAATACTTTCCTCANTCATTTAAAGGCCAATAGGAACAGAATGGAAAGAAGCCAACTTCATATTAACACATAAGTTGACATGTACAAACATCAGTATGCACAAATAACTCTATATAATACTTTCCTCAACTTCTCTGTATTCTTAGACAAGATTATAACAAACAATTACGAGTCCGCACAAAATTACTCTCATTGACATAATAGATACCTCCCAATCTCAACAGCAAAATCACCGCGGATGGTACCGGGATCAGANCAACTTCTCTGTATTCTTAGACAAGATTATAACAAACAATTACGAGTCCGCACAAAATTACTCTCATTGACATAATAGATACCTCCCAATCTCAACAGCAAAATCACCGCGGATGGTACCGGGATCAGACAGTGATGGGTTAGTGGCACCAATGATCTTCCGACCAGTCGCAACCACATTTTTGCCTTCCCATACCATGGCAACCACAGCACCAGAAATAATGTACTCAACCAGGCCGTCAAAGAATGGCTTTGCGGACAAGTCCTCGTAGTGCTTCTCAGCAAAAGGGCGTTCAACGCGTATAAGCTTCATTTCTGATATGTACAAGCATACCAATTGTACATAAGCACCAAATATGATGTATCCATCCACATTTATTACTGCACATATTCAAGAATTTGAATGTTTTTACCTTTTAAAAAGAAACCTTTTTTCTCGAATCGGCTAATAATCTCACCAATCTGGAAAAAAAGAAAGCATAGAATCGGCTAAGTCTCTGATTAATTTGACAAAACATGTTCATTCTTCGGTTAAATTCCTGAACTACAACAATATTTATGTATACACACACACAGAAGCTCGAAAGAGCAAAATGGAAAACAAACCAGGCCACGCTGAACACCATCGGGCTTGATCATGATAAAGGTCTGCTCCATTTTTACTCAGATTGGTTGCTTCCCTCTGCTTCTGCTACTTTATCTGTAACTCATGGAGAGAGAGAGAGGTGCTCTGGTTATATGTGATAGTGATAGCAATGTTGCGGAGCCCTAATCTTACCCGATGAGCCCATATTGCAAAACCCAAGCCCAATATTGAATGGGCCAAATTATTCAAACGAGTAGTTTTCCCCTTTCTTTATTTTTAGTGTTTGGTTTATTGTCCTCTTTGATTCTTGATTCAAAATTGATTTCGGACTTTGGCCCTCATATGCAATCAAAACAAATTTAATAATAAAAATAAAACAGATTTTTACACTCTGAATGACGTAAATGAAATTAATCTATTAACACTAATGCGACAAATNCCTCATATGCAATCAAAACAAATTTAATAATAAAAATAAAACAGATTTTTACACTCTGAATGACGTAAATGAAATTAATCTATTAACACTAATGCGACAAATGCATAAATACAACACGAGTTTTTTCGACCAAGATGATGTATAGTCCACTAACATTTTCTATTTTTTTTTTTTTGCTTTGAAACAAAGATACATCAAAATCATAGTATTTATCAAACCACCGTATCCATTTCTATTATGATTTTGATTTTATTGATCCAATGATTCTTATTAAAAACTCAATCAGTGGAATATTTTCCTCCACTTAATCTTTTATTATTAAAGTGAAAAACAACGGCTAAGGCAAAGCTGTGAATACGTGCGATGCCATTGCCAACCTCNTAGTGGAATATTTTCCTCCACTTAATCTTTTATTATTAAAGTGAAAAACAACGGCTAAGGCAAAGCTGTGAATACGTGCGATGCCATTGCCAACCTCTGCCTCTATGAGATCTAAAGTTTCATTCTATATACAAATAGTTTATCACCGAACAATCAATTCTAATTCTAAAACTCTTTAATATTTGATGTACTTATGTTCGTAGTTTATTGTGTCGGATACGGACATTTGTTTGTAATCAATTTAAGATACTATTTGCAAATTAAGGTACCATCATTTGACCTTTGCTCGCAGAGCCTTACTTTCCCATTCACTCTGTTGAGCTAGAAAAAAAATTGCTTATGGTGAAAACCNCCTCATATGCAATCAAAACAAATTTAATAATAAAAATAAAACAGATTTTTACACTGTGAATGACGTAAATGAAATTAATCTATTAACACTAATGCGACAAATGCATAAATACAACACGAGNAATAAAACAGATTTTTACACTGTGAATGACGTAAATGAAATTAATCTATTAACACTAATGCGACAAATGCATAAATACAACACGAGTTTTTTTGACCAAGATGATGTATAGTCCACTAACATTTTCTATTTTTTTTTTTTTGCTTTGAAACAAAGATACATCAAAATCATAGTATTTATCAAACCACCGTATCCATTTCTATTATGATTTTGATTTTATTGATCCAATGATTCTTATTAAAAACTCAATCAGTGGAATATTTTCCTCCACTTAATCTTTTATTATTAAAGTGAAAAACAACGGCTAAGGCAAAACTGTGAATACGTGCGATGCCATTGCCAACCTCTGCCTCTGTGAGATCTAAAGTTTCATTCTATATACAAATAGTCTATCACCGAACAATCAATTCTAATTCTAAAACTCTTTAATATTTGATGTACTTATGTTCATAGTTTATTGTGTCGGATACGTACATTTGTTTGTAATCAATTTAAGATACTATTTGCAAATTAAGGTACCATCATTTGACCTTTGCTTGCAGAGTCTTACTTTCCCATTCACTCTGTTGAGCTAGAAAAAAAATTGCTTATGGTGAAAACCACAATGTAATCATCACAACATGAAGGCGCTAATCAGAAAATTATCATGAATATGTCTAGTACTGTACTTGAGTAAGTTTAAGGTGGTTAAGATTAATTAATTAAGGCTGATCTGTATAGTTAGTGCAAAGCGTAATTGCAACAAGAAGGAAGGAGAAGCAAGCAAGCTGTCATCAAACAAATGCCAGATCATAGCAGACCCCATGGGCTAGCTAGCTTTATGCCGAAACAAAAAGGAAGATTTGAGATGAACCACATGGAGGAGAAGATTATGAGGACACTACCATAAATCACAAGAGCGTGGCATTACTATAACAAGTAGAAAATATTCGGTGCATAGTATGAAGTGGTATACATGTATAATCGGACAATTTTATTAGCGACAACAATTGATTGAGAATGTATAATATTTTATGGGTGATGTACACCATAAGATATTCGTCAAGGGGCATCGTTTATCTTTCAACATCATACAACTGCGGGAAGAAAATTAAGGTTCCATCGCGTACTCTAAACACTGAAAAATAAGTTTAACTTTATCGAACTGTCATGACTATAAAGCCCGAAACTCAAGCAGTTAAGAGAAAAAAAATCGAGTTCTTGTCTACTGAACCAACCACTCCGTGGTATGAGATCAGTACATTGTTGATTCGGACCTCTTAGAGCAACTCATTACCTTTCTAGGATCTATGCAGTCCCTCGGAATATTATCTGGACAAATTCTTAGAATAACCTCATGAGAAGACTCGAACTACCCCCAAGATCCAGATGATAAATAAGGAAATATTCGAACACGGAACCTCGAAAATATTCGAATACGGGAGGTCCAGTAACTCGTGTGATTATTGCTCTTGCACAATAAGGGCAGTAGACTGTGCATTAAGGATGTAATTATTTTCATTGATATTAGGTCATTTATCGTTATAAAAAGATTCAGAGGACAAAATGATTTTTAATTTAAAGATTTCGTCCAAGTTTAATGGGACACATCATCAAGTATGAAGCAGCTTCCACCGAATGGCCTGTCCCTTTCACTCCCTAAATTAGGCACCGGAAAATCATTCCAAATGGCCAATGGTTGTGCAAATCACACCTTTAAGAGTATTTTCAACAATAAAAGATATTTTAATTAATCAAAAAACAATATTTTTTATTTTAGTTACTCAATTTTTTAATACACACTCCAACAGGTTTTCTATATTTTTAACTACTCTTTTGAAATATTATTTCTCATTCCTTTTGTATTATTTTTTTTAGTATCGTTGTAGCAAAATGTTATTTTAGATGTTTTGAAAATAATTTGTTGGAATGAAATTTTTTGACTACATAGTTAAAATTTAAAGATTTTGTGTGTTTTAGATGATCTATTGGAGATGCTCTAAAGTAGCTAAACCCTTTGAGCAAGGAAAATGTTGTTTGGACCTAATTTGATTATCTTATTTAGGGACTTAATGATGTACAACCATCAGATTGGTTGTGAGCTCCATCTAACATTGAAACTCACAACTAATTCAATGGTTATATTGAATCCACATCATTAGGTCTAGGGCTGTTAGTCGAACGAGCCCGAGTCGAGTTTGAAAAACTTGTTTCTTAATCGAGTTTTAAAAATTGTTCAAGTTCTCGTTTACGAAATGAGCCGAGCCTGAACGAGCCAAAAATAAGTTGAGCTTAAACCAAGTCCGAGTATTTGCATATAAACAAACCGAGTTTGTCGACTTTTAGCCAAACTTGAAGGACTTGTTTTCTAAATAAGCCTAAAAACTTATTTAAGTTCGAGCTCATTTAAAAAATGAACTGAGTCTGAAAGAGTCGAACTCGAGCCGAACTCAAGCTAAGCTCGAGTAGCTCAGTTTAATTAATAGTCATAATTAGGTCCCTAACTAAGATCCCTATAACATTGTTTGTACAAAAAATATATACCAAAATTTACACAAAATCACTTGTAATGGTTGGATAAATAGATCTTATCACTGATCCGACAACTATAATAGATTGGGTGCACAAAATTATTCAAACCCTTTAGACAGACCTCTTTCCTTCTTTTAGAAAATTAGACAACATCAAACTTCAATCTTACTTCTTCAACAGGAGAATATTTCCTCCCTGTAGGAAAATATCGATCATTATGTCCAAACACAAAAAGATAAAAGATAAAATACACTCTGATCCTTTTTAACTATGATCTCTATCTCACTTTATCCCTACAACTATTGAATTTCTAAACATTATCCCATCAATTATTTGAATTAGTTTCACAATATTCGATCCATTTTTTCAACCACTCAGCAATTAAAATTGAAAATCACAGTTAAAGACGAAATAAGAAAACTATGATAATAATTTAATATAAGACCGAAAGTTGTAATTGAGAGGATCAAAGTGTAATAGTATTTTTGGTACCTAAAGTATGTATTTTATCAATTTAATCCTCATTATATCAATTTGATCATTAAAATATTCAATTCGTGTCATTTTGGTTCCTACATAGGCGGACCGTTAAATTTTTGACAGAATAATCACGTGTTGGACACGTGATACTGTTTAAAAAAATTACACGTGGTCATTTTTGTCAAAAAACTTGACTGATTGTCTGATTGAAGACAAAAATTACACATATTGTATATTTTAGAGATAAAATTGATACAATGAAGATTAAACTGACAAAAAATACATACTTTAAGAACTAAAAATACTATTAACACTAAATTCTATCTGAGGACATGCTTGCCATTAACTAGAAAGTTTGAATTACGGTGGTCAATGAAAACAGCTCATGTACAACCCAATTTCCGCGTGAATTGCTTCCCTTTTCCCTTATATTTGATTAATTGTTGGTGGCAAATTCCCAGATGTGTGTGTGTGTGTGTGTGTGTGTGTGAGAGAGAGAGAGAGAGAGAGGGGTTCAAAGGCAAGTCATACATGGGTATTAGTATAAGAACACTGCACAGAAGATAACCAAACAAACTAACCAATCAGCCAACCAAATTAGCAGCTTTTCATCAATGGCTGACCTTGAGGACCCTCAGGTGATGCCTGAACTCATAACCTTCCTCTCTTCTCTTCTTCAGAGAATAGCTGAGAAAAATGATCTGAACCGTCCGTTGAACACCCAGAAAATCTCAGTCTTCCATGGCCTAACCAGACCCCCCATTTCCATTCAATGCTACCTCCAGAGGATCTTCAAGTACGCCAATTGCAGCCCTTCATGCTTCATTGTCGCTTACGTTTATCTCGACCGGTTCGTGCAGAAGCAGCCATTGCTGCCGATCAATTCTTTTAATGTTCATCGGCTGCTCATTACAAGTGTCCTTGTTTCTGCAAAGTTCATGGATGATGTGTAAGTTTCACTCAAACCTCTCTGTTTTTAGTTCATTTTATACAACTTATTTGTCTTGATCTATACTCAGATTTGTCTCATGTTAGATTTGTGTTTAATCTTTAAGCTCTCAATTTTATCAATTTAATTCATAAATTACTCAATTCGTATTTAAATAATTCTTATATAGACGGACTATTAATTTTTTTACAAAATAATCAAGCGATGGACATGTGATATTGTACAAAAGAATGACACGTGATCACTTCCGTTAAAAAAATTAATAAATTATTTGATTAAAAAGAAAAGTGACACGAATTGAAATTTTAGAAATCAAATTGATAAAATTAATATAATAAGCCAAACATTCTTTAAAGACTAAAATGCTATTAAAAAAAAACTTCTATTTTCCCTAATTTCTTGATGAAAAATTATCAAATTATTGTTTTGGGGAAGCAATAAAAAGTCAAATTAGTTTATGGTTAACTAAGATGCCGTAGAAGTGACGTACGTGCAGGAGACATCCATGTGAAAAATCGCATTTCTTCCGGAAAATATTTATTACAATGGTGATATTACGTGGTAAGGTGATATGATATTAACTATCAATAATATTAAAATAAATAAGTAGATAGACTCCACAAAAATTAATAACTAATTTGACATAGTTTATTGACCTAATGATATAGTTTTATTAGAACTATTGGATAAAATACCAAATTCTAATATTTGATGGAGCCCACAGTTAATCCAAAGATCATAGTGAATTATGTCAATAAATTAGGTCTCAATAATATTACTCTATTGGTGTTGGATTTACTTCACTGGCTCATCTTTTGGACTCCCCTCTTATAAGCCTTTTAGTTAGATTGTTAGCAAATTCTCCTCCACCTATTTCAACCGAGACGATCACGTGTTACATGTTTTGGCNTTTTAGTTAGATTGTTAGCAAATTCTCCTCCACCTATTTCAACCGAGACGATCACGTGTTACATGTTTTGGCTTAGTCATACTGTCTAAGTGAAGGTAGTAATTCTAATATTGTTTCTTTCATTTACTCGTCGTTACAAAATTGCATCACGTTAAAATACACTATCAGAATCTTTGCTAGATCTCACTATAATTTGGAGTGACCTATGCATTACAAATTACTTCAAACCTCATCTCAAATTGATAATTTGGTTTCTTATGCTTGAGTTTTTCAGGTTTTACAACAATCGTTACTTTGCCAAAATTGGGGGAATCAGCACAAGAGAGATGAACCTACTTGAAGTGGACTTCTTATTTGGGCTGGGCTTCCAGTTAAATGTGAGCCCAACCACATTCCAGACTTACTGTTCTTATCTCCAAAGAGAGGTGTTGCTGGGGTCTCCTCCTCTGTATTTGGCACCAGTACCATCTTCACTTGAAATAGAAAGAACTGTAATAAGAGATGATTCCACACATCAACAGCAATTAGCTGTTTGAAATGTTACTTATTTAGGTAACATTGAACCCATAAGCTTGTGTACTATAAACATATGGAAGTTTTTGCTCAGTTCACCTGATTCCACCTCTTGAGTTTTCTTTTTTAGTCGTTCTAATCATATGTTAGTTACTGCAAATTTTGTAAGTACCTAATTATTTATAGATCATATAAATCGATTAAAACTTGGGTTTTATGCTATCTCCGGGATTTGAACGCAGGATGTGTATGCTTATGATCCAAGCACCAGACAAGCATGGGGAAAAGAAAAGAACTTTACAAGTCAACTTGTCTAAGAGATTATATGTATTTGGGTTGTATTTTTTAAGTTTCATTTGAGTTTTGTAAAATTTTTCCGCTTCTATTGGTCCACCCATGGCCTGTCTCTACAACCTTGGGAATTGATTAAGATATATACTCTCAAATATAAGGAAAATGCTATTAATGGGATCCACGTATCTTATGGTAAAAAACATTGTCATATCATTTGGGTTAGAGATTTGAAAAAAAAATTTGGTAAGGATGGCATTATCCCAAATATAAATATAAAGATGTATATTTTGTAAAGATAATCCTTACAAGTATAATTGATAATTCTCTAACATAGTTCGTTATTTTAACGATTCAAGATGATTCATTATTTCAATGAGAAGGCAATCTAAAACTAAAAGATATATTTTTAGTCTTAGTTGATTGAAAAATCACAATTGAATAAGTTTGTCAAACTTATTGAATAAACAGAAAACATTCAACTAAATCCGAAATTAACTAAAAAAAAATATAAATAAATTTCGATTTCACACGATTTATCATCAATTCTACCCCACCTGCCCGGGGAGTACATTTGCAAGAATAAAATTCAATAGAATTGACAGGCCTGCACACGTGGTGGAGCAAGTGATATACCCAAAGAAAGTGCATATGATATACCATGTTGCCGGAATTAATTTTTATATTATTGTTATTTTTTAACTCTATTTTCTACTAGGTTAATAGTTGACTTAATGATCATGAGTTTGAATTTTATCGTTACCTCCTCTTTAAGAATTTGATGGAAAACAAAAAATTTCTAGTTACTAATAATCATATTTTTCAACTTATTTTTAGGATTATTTCAGCAAAAGCATTGTTTAATTTAAAAATTGTCTGTATAAAACTGTATTTACAAAATGTATTTTTGCATTGAAAAATAAAATAAAATTTCAGTACATTTCTATACAGCTAACTACAATTCAGGTATGATAAAAAAAAAAAAAAACTACAATTCAGAAAATTTAGTTAAAAGTCGCCATAATAAAACTCCACGTTGGATATTGCGTCCCTACAAAAGTGTACAGAGTACAACCGTCCGCACCGGATCAAGATTTTTCCAATTTCAAATTTTAGATGAATTTCATTTTTGTACCCCGAAGCTTTAAAATTCTTTAATTTATACTCTTAAAATTAAAATGATTCACATTATCTCCTTTATAATATTAAACATATTTCAATATGGCCCTTTTATTATCTTTTGTTTTAATTCTATCACTGTAAATAAAGTGATTTTAGATAGAATAAATAACGAAATTTAACAAAAAAAACGCATTGCAATAAATTTAAATATAAAAATTTTAATGAAAATTTAGGTTACAAATTGTGATTCCCTTTCAAATTTTGTTGAAGTTGCATATGTTTAAAGTTGCGGCGAGTGGGTTTTACAGAGTCCTTTGTAAAACTATCCGTTGATGTTTCCCCCCCC
Organism: Ilex paraguariensis; assembly: GCA_963454935.2. Taxonomy (NCBI): domain Eukaryota; kingdom Viridiplantae; phylum Streptophyta; class Magnoliopsida; order Aquifoliales; family Aquifoliaceae; genus Ilex; species Ilex paraguariensis. The sequence continues at coordinate 234,832 of CAUOFW020010279.1, forward strand.
CCCCCC